>PITA01002950.1:0-24389 GCA_004023965.1 Spilogale gracilis
AAAAAAAAAAAAAAAAAAAAAGAAAGATGAAACTGTCAGCCAAGCAAGTCAGGTCAATAATTTATCAGTATGCTTTTAGTAGGTATTTCAGTGTAGAAGCCCTCAACTAGATCATTTATGAAAGTGTCAAAAATGGCCCCAGAAGGAATTCCTGTGAGTCTTAATTATTAGCCTTTCCCTACTTAGAGAAAATGTATATCCCCATCTCTTTACTTCTTTTCCTTCTTCTTTCTTCTAACCAAGTCCTTACTATAAACTCACTCCATAGTGATTCATTGTAATAGTTTTTATTATGTAAAGATAGTAGTAACTTCTGATGTTCTAAAAACTCTCTTGACATTCTCAAGAACATTAGTGTTCAAAAGCATACATGCTAAAGAAAGAGACTCTTCAGGCATATACAAACAGGAATGGAAAAGAGACAGAAGATAGGCAAATTATTTAACATCAAGTATAATAGTCTTAATTTGTTTCCCTACCTCTCAATAACATTAATACTTATAAATCTATGAGGTTCCAACAGTAAGAAATGGAAAAAGAGTGTGTGTATCATGAGGCACCCCAAAATTAGGCACTTATTAATGTATTTAATTAGGTATTAACATATATAATATAAATAAATATATACATAAATAAAAGGTTTCACATTTAATCCTCAGTGAAGTTAGGGTCATTAACTCATTTTTAATAGATGTGGCAATGGACCTCTAAGAGTTTTCCATCCCCCTGAGTAAATGCTAAAACTGAATCCTTAGCTTGAGCACTCAAGATTGCAAACCAATGGCAATTTGACTTTACAGGCTGTAAAATATGTGACTGAAAGCAATTCACTACATATCATAGTATATCAAAGTCTGTGAACTAAAAATAAAAATAAATAGAATTTAAAATGGTTCAAAATTTTACCTTTGGCTACATCATTCCTACTCATTGGAATTCCATGCTCCTTCCTGAGTGATACAAAATGTGGGTGAAGGTGCTGCTAGTATGAAATTATTTATATTTAACATCCAGATTCTCTGAAGGGCCCAAAAGAAACAATGAACACTGACACTACTTTAATAATTGTGTTGACTATGAATTATTGTTGTACCTGACTTCACCATAAATGTTGTGACTTTTTGTCAAAAAATCAAAAATCTGAGTATGCCCATGGGAATATGTTGAACACATGAATGTCATATGTGTCAGAGCAGAAACAATGATTGGGAATACTAGGCAACACCAGACTACAACCGTGAATGAGGTATGCAGTAATTCATGAACTTCTCCTTAAAAGATCTCCTGATTGAGTTATCCAGTGTATGGAATTACTTACTCCTCCAAGGACAGGAAATTGCATTCTTTTCACATTTAAGCCCATCCATATACCTAGATATTGTTTCCATAAACAGGACCCTATTGTAATCTTTCAGCTCCCTACATCCCCTTTCACTAAGCTTCTTAAAACAGAATGGATACTTGATAATAAGTACAGAGACCTGGAATGACAGACAGCAGAGTTCTACTGAGTAGGAGCAGATATGCTGGGGGAAATAAGATACAGGGAGGCTTGGGCATAAAGAAGTGGATGTTAATCCCAGGTTTTTGTATACCTGCTGAGTTGAAAATATTTAAATAACCAAAACATCACAACTTGGTCTTGTGGGATCCCCTTTAAAGGATAACTGTTAAACCTTGCAAAGGAGTTCCTTGGGTGTATTTCTGAATGGGCAACTCTGGTTGCTAATGTGAATTTTCAAAAACCGGTCTGGTTAATCTATCTAGTAAAGGTTACTCTTGCCAAACTCCTGCAAACTTAAAAGACACTCCAAATTGCCAGAAACTCACTTACTTGACATCATCAGAGAAGGCAGTGTTGCACATAAATGGAATTTTCTGCAGACTTAAGACTTAACCCTTGTAAGAGTCAGGTCTTCAGCACTATGTAAATGTGGCTAGCCTTACTCTAAATGGGTCCCAAATACCATAATGAAATGTAAGCTCCTGTTCCAGATCTGACATGAAGCAAACTGACAGCAAAAGAAACCATGGACTGAAAAACCTAGGAAGTCTAAACGAATAATCTCATGTAAGAGTAATTGGCTTCGAAGGGCAGTTCGGGGAGAAAATTCCCTGAACTTTGATACATATGCAGCATACACAACTTTTTAGGGGGGGATATCCTTATAGGAACAGATAAGAAGACTACCCACGTTTTTCCTTAGTTATCTCTTAGATATCCAGTATCTCTGCTCATGAGAAATCTTGACTCTTCCTGACATAAGCAGACTGGTTCAATCCCATACCATGAGCCAAGCATGGGGGAGAGCATCAGCCGTAGATCAAAAAGGAGCAATGCTGAACAAGAACTCAGCATTTGCAAACACATGGCATCAGAGGATATTCTAAAACAGCCAGAGACTATCTGTTCTATGGAAATAGATATCATGCCTGATCTGTAAGTAGTGGAAGGTACAACGTAACCCTTTTTCACCTGGTAAGGACAGTTTTAAAGAAGATCTGAACCCTTAATAATTTGGGTATCTCTGCAATTAATAACAGGGATCCCGACTAAAGTTTCCCATTCATCCTGGGCCTACTCTGGGAGATGGGGAAAAGTCAACAAAATCAACATGATGAAAAGACAAGGAAAACTGGGATCCAGTGCATTGTAGCCATGTCAAAATGAGTGAAAAGGAATAACAATATCAGAAACCCATTCACATCATATATTTCTACTGCATTCCATCATGCTTCGATCAGTGCTGGAATACACTATATTGAGACTTCAATCAATAGTTTCATTGAGTCTTTTCAAGGTCTCAGTCAAAGTCACCCTCCAGGTATCATTCTAATACTGATGTCAATGGCTGAACCCTAAATGACAATTCTTGATGACATCTGGGTATGCAGAGTATGAGGATGTGGTCACCAAAATACAGGCGAGTCAACCCAGCATGCCCATATTAGCATACCGACTCACACAGTTAATTGTTTTTCTGAGGGACATTTTATTTTTGCTTCCTTTAGAAACAAGGGATGTTTTTGGATACAAGCAATACTACTTTACATTTTAAAATAGAAGTAACAAAACAAAACAAAATGAAAGCAAATCTCTGCTCTCTAAATACAAAGACTTGTTTTTCAAGTTTAATTTGCAGTTCAGAATGGGCTGACCTGATTCACAATAAATAACATGCATAGCAATGAGAGAATGCAAGGTATCTATTTCTTCACTGACTTTGTTTCATTTCTTCTGTATTTACATGTATCAGTGATTATGCTGACTCTTATTTTTAGAATGCCAAGCAAATTTCAGAGGAAGTATGTGAATGGTGCTTACTGACTTAATTTTTAAAGTTTAAATACTCATCTATTGATTTAAATAACCATCTTATCAATTCTCTGAATAAAGATTGTAGTTTTCACAGTACTACTACAAAGAATTTAGCACTTTTCAAGGCTCACTGTACACTGAAACATTCAGAGTGATGAAACTCAACTTGTTACCCTCTTAATTATCCTTCATTATAGTGTATGACAAGTTTTATCTCCCTTTCCCACAGCACATCACATTTATTCAATACCACCTTATCAGCAAAAGATATCCCTCACCTTATCTTTCCTACACCTTTGTACAGGAAGCTCCTCTGCCCTAGGGAACACTCAGAATGGTAACATTCTATATCAAATTAAGCCTTTTCTTTAAAGAGCACTAGGGTGGGGGGAAGGGAAGGGATGACTGATTAGGACAAGCTATTGATGAATAGTTCTATGCTACACAGAAATTGACAAAAATGAGCAATGAAAAGTGGTAATTTTCTTTTCTTTCTCCCCCCCCCCTTTTTTTCTTTTTAGAGAGAGAGGGAGCACACGAGGAGGCTAGGGGCAAGGGGAGAGGAAAAGAGAATCTCAAGGAGGCTCCAAGCCCAACACAGAGCCCAACATGGGGTAGTTCTCATGACCCTGAGATCATGACCTGAGCCAAGATCAAGAGTTGATGGCTCAACTGGGCCACCTGTGTGCTCCCCAAAGTGATATTCATCAATGATGGCAAAGCATCACGTAAAATTAATACCAGTGTAATTATATACCCACAGATTTACAGTGCATGCTTCTTGGATCAATCTCTGTTAGTTATCAACTGGGTCATACAGTTGTTGTGGGTTTTTTTTTTCCTCATTTGATGATGACAGAAGCGGAAAATTTGCAGTACAACCTAAAATAAATTCAGAATACTGCAACACTCAAACACGTACACATCATACTCAAAACACATGCACCAATTTTATGCACATTTAAATAATGTTGAAACATAAGAAAAAATTAGATTAAATTTTAAAATATTAATTAACACATATCTCACACGAAAAAAATATGATCCGTCAATAGCTAGGATACCATGTTTATGGAAATCAGGCCTTTGGGGATCAATTTAATCACTTCCTATCAATGACAACTTAATAACACAGATTGTAGGGGAGTGACAGAGATGTCTTGGGAGCCATGGGAGAAGATCTTGGCCTACATGAAATTCTATAAAGGAACGAAAATTTTAAATTGTCCCTCTGCATTCAACAAAGTCTACACATTTGAAAGTTTTGGGCCTCTTTATGAAGTTTGCAGCAGCCTGTAACTTGTGAAAACTGCAAGCTTCATCACAAAGAACATGCATCAATGCTAATTAAGCATTCATTAGAAAAGAAGGCTAAGTGAGCCATGGGAGAAGAAAGGAAGTAATATCTAGCTGTTGGTACTTTAGAAAGTCAGAATAACCTGTCTTGATTAGAAGTTAAGGGCCACAACTTGGGAGGAATACAGGAAAAAAAAAATAGCACAGGGATTTTTTTTTTCCTTGCTTTTCCTATCTTTCATTTTAAGACTTCAGGAGCAGTTGTGCAGTAAGACAGAATGAATACTTTTTTAAAGGTCAGAATATAGTGAGAAAAGAACCACAATGCGAGTTTAAGATCTCTTCACAAGGACTGATTATGAAAGCTATTGTAAAAAAGCTAATTAAGGCAATTAACCCAGCATCAGGCAGAGAACTGGTGGGGATTTTCCAAGGAAAACCTGAACTTGCTTAGACATCCCACTGTCAATGGCTTAGTCCAGGGGCTCCTGGCTTTTACAAAAAGATTAGAGTAAATTGTAATTTAGGCCTGGGAAGAAATCCAAGGGTTTGATTAAGTTAAGAGATAATTGATAATTGCTGAGGAAACTTAAGATGGTCTTGGTGTACTTAAAAGTAATGACATACACTGACAGAGCCTCACAAACTAAAAGGGACAGGCAAATTTTGACTTGGCAATTCATTTCACTTCGACATAAATCTAATATCTATTACTTCAAGGGAAACCAACTGTTTTGCAAAATATAAGTGGTTGGACCATTAGCATCACTTTTATTAATCCCATTGTCTAATCATAGGTCATTCCTTCTCCTACACAGCATGATCACAAACCTGATGGAGAAAATTAAAGTGGATGTTTAATTTATGGCACTTACCTTTCAAATTTGAGTCATTTGTTCATAAACAAGCTACAAAGTAACAGGTCAGAATGCTTGGCTGAACTAGAAAGTAAAGAGAGGTAGATATTACTTAAGGAAAAATCACGTGCTAGGGACCTACTGTTTGATATTAGGAATTTCACTTTGGTGGGAAAACAAAAGACTCAATGAAGACAGAAAACAAATGGCCAACCCTCCCAAAAAACCTAATGAAAATTATGAGTCGAGACAGTTTTGGCTGAGAAAACAGAAGTCTGTCAACTGAGCTTGTAATAAAGAAAGAAGAGAATCATCCAGACTTAAGAGTCCAAGAGAAACGGGGTGCCAATGGATATCTAATTTTGTGAATGGAGCGGGAGCCTAAGGTAATAATTTGATCCTTTTGCCACCTTCTTTTTTGAACTATTCATAAAACAGGAGCTTGCATTCTAGTTAAAGTAATTAAAGCTTCAGAGTCGCTACTCATTTATTTTTCTCAGTTATAATAGCTTATATTTAATAAGTACTTACTAAGCGCTTTATTTGGTAAGTACTTTATAGGTAAAGTCTCACAAGAGCTTTTTATCCAACCTTTAGAAGGATATACCATCTCACCTCTATTTTATGTATGAAGAAATGGAGGCATAAGATGCTAAGTCACATTCCCAGAGTTACATAATTATAATATTGCTGCTATAAGTCCACTTGCATAATTTTTTTCCACAAGGAAAAAAGCGGTTAAGCATTGAGTAGTGTATTCAACACGTTTTTGTTGTTATTTGTTTTTAAGAACTTGATCATTAGATTTAAGAATCAATTTGTCAGAGTCCAAAAACTGTTCTCTTGAGGTTTTAATTAAAATTGCCTTGAATCTAAAAATTTAATTCAGAGAGCTTTTTACAGCTTAAGACATTTGGATTGCTAACTATACATGTCTACTGCACTACTCTTTAAATGGTTGATGCCCTCCCTTAATGATTGGGTTTGTTTGTTTTTTTGTTTTGTTTTTTTCATAAAGCTTGTGATTTTTAATTTTTTTGTAGTAGCTTTAAAGTTCTTGTTTCTATTCCAAAGGGATCATTTTAATTGATTATATTTTGAATTGGTTATTATTGATATCAAGGACCACAGCTGACTTTTTGTAAGTAGATTTTGCTGACTACAACCTGGTAATCCATGTCCACACTTTCTTTCTTTTTTTTTCCAAAGATTTTATTTATTTGACAGAGAGAAACACAGCCAGAGAGGGAACACAAGCAGGGGGAGTGAGAGAGGGAGAAGCAGGCTTCCCGCCGAGCAGGCAGCCTGATGCGGGGCTCGATCCCGGGTCTCTGGGATCATGACCTGAGCTGAAGGCAGATGCTTAACCAACTGAGCCACCCAGGTGCCGCCATGTCCACACTTTCTTAGACAAGTTCCAGAGTCACCACTTATTCATTATCAAACATTCCTTGAAGAAAATCGATTAAACATAATTATGTTATAAAGAATAGTCAATAAAAAGTGGTGAATAAAGATCCAGTCTTCACCCATCCCTAGTAACTAATGCATGCATAGTGATTCAGGAGGGAATGGCAAGGCGTCTAAGGCTCATCAACAGTCAAACAGTATCAAAATACACAATACACACAACAGGCATCTCTAACATCACAGCTCCTCTTCCTGGAATGCCTATCCGCTTTTTTTTCACTCAAGTTTCTAAAAGAAAAACATACAAATCAGAAGGGTACAGCTTGAATTTTCAGAAGGCATCAAATTCCATGTCACCAATATCTAGCTTCATAAATGGATCATTCAGAAGTACCTGTATATTCTTCACTTCATTACAGTCTTCCAAGTCAGGACACCTGGAATCTCTGCTAAGCTCCGCCCTCTGCAGATCTGCATAAAATGAACACTAACTCACACTGGTGGCTGGTGGCACCTCTGGATCCCTCCCACCATAGCCTCTTTCCAAGCTTTATCATCATGGCCTTCTTTCAGGCTCTGAGCTCTCCTTTCAGAGAAAACTGACAGTCTTCTACCTGCCCTTCCTGGTCTCTGATCTTTCTTCTCTCTAACTGACCATGACACTATTACTTGTGTCATCTCCAAGAAACTCCATGGGACTCCAAAATGCCATAGTCTTAACTCCAGTGTTCAATTTGTATACTGTTTGGGAATGTTTTGTTCCTAAATCTGTTTCCTCCAAATAAACTTTACTTGTACTTATATCTACAAAGTTTAATAGAGTAACTGACACCTATGAGATGATCACTATGTGTCTAGTGAACTAAGGGCAAAGGGTTAGAGTTCCCATCCTCTTTTTAATAGGCAATCCTCAAACCATTGCTGGTTTTGTTTGTTTGTTTGTTTGTTTCAGATCAATTAAATATTGTGTTTAGGGATGATTCTTCCTCTAAGGGTCACTCTTTGACCTTTATTTCAATTTGATTTTATCTGGAAAATACTTCTGGGTGACAGTGGAGCCTTAAGAGTTCGTTTTTTAATTGATGGCCCCAAACAATGTATGAGGATTGATCCTGAGCTGAATGAAAATGGATGCTCTAACGTTGGTACAGAAGAACAAGGATGCTTCTCACCGAGATGAGAAGAAGCACGGAGATATCTCTGTAATGAAAATTTTAAGAATGCAGGCAAAAGAATCGAGGTTTGCAGAGATAATTTGAGTAGTACTTTATAGAGAGTGACTATAATCCTTATTAAATTAAGAACCATAGAAGAGGTCCTATCTGATACAGGAGACTTTTCTGTAGTTTATGACAATTCTAATACAGGGGGTTTGGTACTTCTGTTTATTACTGTTGCACAGTTCTGCATCATTCCGTGGGTTTTGTTTTCTAGTATCTCTGATGAGAAAAGGAAAGAAACACTTCAGAAATGAAAGATTAGTTTCCTAAATCATAAAGATGAGCTTTGTAATCATTTTCCTTTAAGCAAGGAATTAAAGGATAATAAAAGTCCTAATTAAGGACCTCATTAGTTTAACTAGATTTTTATATGCAAAGCACTGTTATGAAGAACTGTGGTAGAATGGAAACACCTCCTGCCCAAGACAAACCCAAAGGGAAGCATTTCTGCTGGGACTTTTTTTTTTTTTTTTAAGATTTTATTTACTGATTTGACAGAAACACAGCTAGACAAGAAACACAAGCAGGGTAGTGAGAGAGGGAGAAGCAGGCTTCCTGCTGAGCAGGGAGCCCAATGCAGGGCTGGATCCCAGGATGTTGGGATGGTGACCTGAGCTGAAGGCAGATGCTTAACGACTGAGCCACCCAGGTACCCCTGGGACTACTCTTTTGCTTCTACCTTTCTGTCCTTTCAGGGTTGTTCCTTTCATCTATGACCACTAATTCTCTTCACCTACTCCACGATTCCTCCTCCACCTCTTCCTCCTCTTATTGGCCCAATGTTTCAGCCTTCTTTCTTATTTTAAAATTTTCAGTGATTCATTCATTCTTTATTAATTCAATTAACCATTGCTGAGCGTGCAATATGAGTGAGGCACACATCCAGGAGTTTGGGAGGCACAGATTAATAGAAAATATTCCTTTCTATCTTGTCTTCTGGACCATTCACTCATCATTAGCCTTCAATGTAATTACTTTTATCATCTCTCTTTGTCTAAGGGTAAAATGCATCTTCCAGAGTGTTTTTACAACCTCCCACATTCTTTCAGCTCTCTTCTTCTCTTATGTAATTACCCTGATATTATATTAGCTACTTTGGACTCACTCAAGTCCAGAGTCGATAGCACCATTATACATCACTGGGTTATTCTGCCCTTCGTTATCAGTGTATATTAAATTAAGTCACCAGAGGCAATAGGCATATATTTTTACAATGCTCTTTTAGAACTGGACAGAGCTGAGGCAACTATATGCAAAAGGATTCCCTCTGCCAGTCTGGAAAAATGGTAATGATGTATATTCTCACTTTAATAGCATGGTGCTTTTGGAGTTAATATTTAATCCAATACACTACAGGGATTATTAAGTGAGGGGTTAACCATTCTCAAATTACTTCAGTAAAGTCTTTTCATTTTATCTTCAAACTCGAACTCTAAAAAAGGGAGTTGTGTTTCTCAAATCAAAGTCCTGAGATTGTACTCCAGGCTTACTAAATAAGAATCTCCTGCAGGTGGAGTCTGGAAATTAAAATACTTAAAATATACCTTGGAAAACTCAAAGACTAAACCAGAGACAATCTGGGATAAGCTTTGAAGTCAAATCTCAGTTAAAATCCTAGCTCTATAGTAATTCCTGCCATGAGTTTCCGGTTCTTCATTTGTAAAGTAGTATTAATAATATCTACTTTATGGAGTTATCAGGATTAAATGAAACGGATACTTTTTAAGAAGTAACTAGTTAATAAACAGCTCAACAAGTACCTAGTTCATAAACAGCTCAACAATTAAAAATAGTTTCTATATGTATTAATAATGAAATCTTTTTGATTGTCATATCTTTGAATCAAATAACAATTGGTTCTTCCTTACACTGTGTCAGCTTTGTGAATTCAAACAATACCCTACAGCACTGGGGAACTAAAAGCCAAATAAAAAGTTTCTCTGAGGGCGCCTGGGTGGCTCAGTCGGTTAAACCTCTGCCTTCGGCTCAGGTCATGATCTCAGGGTCCTGGGATCGATGCCCGCGTTGGACTCTCCGTTAGGCGGGGAGCCTGCTTCCTCTTCTCTCTCTGCCTGCCTCTCTGCCTACTTGTGATCTCTCTCTCTGTCAAATAATAAATAAAATCTTAAAAAAAAAAAAAGTTTATTTGACAATAAAGCGAAACTGACTAGTAAAATTATTTGATCAAATAAAGTGGAAAAACTGAACTACACAAAAAGTAAAGAGATGAATTGTTTGTGTTGGCAGTTTCACTTTTATTGCTATTAATAACAGTTGGGCGTTCACAACGCATTAGCTCTGTAAAAACAGCAGAGCTCGAGGGTACCTGGGCCCTCAGGAGGTATGTTATTGATCCAGGAAAGGCCCCACTGAAGATGTAGACCTAACAGAGGAAGACAGAGTGGGCAGTGGGAATGGGTTCTAGAAGTCTGGGCTAGCAGGCAAGAGGAGACAGCGCTGGGAGTGAAAAAAAGGAAAGAATATAGAAGTTCAAAAGCAGGTCTTAACCAGCACTGTGAGCTGTAAGGATGGGAGTGGTACAGCAGCCAGAGGGGGGCAGAAAGTGGCCAACTGAAAAAGGGTCAAAACTAGAGGCAACAGGGGCGCCTGGGTGGCTCAGTTGGTTAAGCGACTGCCTTCAGCTCAGGTCATGATCCCAGAGACCAGGGATCGAGTCCCACATCAGGCTCTCTGCTCGGCAGGAAGCCTGCTTCTCCCTCTCTCACCCCCCCTGCTTGTGTTCCCTCTCTGGCTGTGTTTCTCTCTGTCAAATGAATAAAATCTTTAAAAAAACAAAAACAAAAACTAGAGGCGACAGTGCAGTGCTATCTACTCTAGTATTATTTCAGGAAGAAAGGAAAAAAAAAACGAAAGAAACTTAGCCATCTACATTGGTAGGTAACTGAGTATGTGTTTACTGAATGGCCAATAGTAAGAAAGAAGATGATTAAGTAATATAAACACTCATTAATGCAAAATGACATACAATAAATACTCAGCACCCAAGGTGTACACTATTCAGGGCTGTATTGTGCTCATGTGTTCAATGTTCTGTGAGGCCTGACTACGAGACAAAGAAGAGTTCTGTCTCGGGCATCAAGTGTGTAGAATATCAAGAATGACAGTTCAGATGTGTAGTATTTGAAAACCCATTATTATTATTATTATTATTATTATTATTATTTAAAGAATTTATTTATTTGACAGAGAGAAACACAGCTAGAGAGGGAACACAGGCGGGGGGGTGAGAGAGGAAGAAGCGGGCTTCCCACTGAGCAGGGATCTCTATGCGGGGCTCAATCCTGAGACTCTGGGATCAGGACCTGACCTGAAGGCAGACGCTTAACGACTGAGACACCCAGGTGCCCCAAGAAGGTAATTCTGGCTGAAATTCTGGGAGAAATGAATAATATACATACTGGATTATTTTAGAAAGTCAGAAATAGATTTCATTTTTAACCCCTATCATTCAGTGAAGTGAGCGTCGTATCTCTCTTAATATTCCTCTTCTAGCAACAGCAGAGAGAATACCCAGAGTTGGACATTTGCATTTTTGCAGAGCCAATATGCCAAAGAGGTACAGGACAACCAGCAGAGAGCTGCCCAACAAAAGTGGTGGTGGTGACAGCAGCAGATGGAAAGTAAACCATTGGCGGATTGGAAATAATCAGACATCATCCTACAGCTGGGAAATCAGCAAGAAATGAAGATCAGCTTTCTCCTCATTAAATCTGTAATTAAGGTCTCATTCTGCCTCGCTGAAATCCTGCTGTGTTGGTGGGTAATACCCTCTCTGTACTAGGGTGAGGGAACCCCTACAAATGTCAGAATGATAAGTTAATCAAAAGGTTGCATGGAGATAAAGCAAGGTCAGTAAGAGATTTAGGAAGACCCATAAATAATAATGACATAATTCTGATCAATTTCTACTTGCCCATTTGAATTTGATGGGGAACTTGAAGGATATGCAAAGTACCGGGGACTTTGTCAGTACGAGTTTCGATAGTAGAATAAAAGTCCGTAATTGTTCTGCTAGCTTAATAAATATAATCTGCTGGCATATATAAAAATAATAAAATATTGCATTTGCATTACAACCTTTACTAAGACCATAAGAAATAATACAAAATCAGATCTATGGTATATTTAGCCAAATAAATAAATTGGAAAGAGAAAAATTCAGAACGATTGTATAAAAGAATTCTCACCCGGTCACATCTGCATTTGAATGTGAGGCATGTATCCAAATATTGCCAGATTTATATAATCTTGACTTATTATCAATAAGTTTACATAAAACAAGTTTAATTGTTGCTATCATACCAGTCTATACAAACTCTTAAGGTAACAACTTCTTTATTAATTTTCGTATAGGTAGTTCTGTTTATACACGTATAAATTTGCGCTGGCAGACTTAAGAAATTTGCCCAGCTCTCGTTTTCTTAAAGATGAATACTGCAATACTGACCTTTCAGAACTTGGTAAACTAGAGTTATAGCGTTCTAAGTTTTTCTCATTTGGAAATTACTTGAAATACCTGTTGAATAAAATGCAATTGGCTTTTGAAATAACTTTCAACGGTGTTTTTTAAAAACTCACAATATATCATTCTGGTCTTCAGAAGAGAGAAAAAAGTAGCATGTAATTGATTATATGTAAATGAGATATGAATCCAAATGACCATAGCAGCCATAACATAGAAGATATTTTACCTTGGGTGAGGAAAGAAGGGTCTATATAGTCTTGTTTTCTTTTTCATGGCTTAGACAGAGGATTAAAATCCTCTCATCCAACTAGTTCCTAAATTCTGTCACCATGAGGTTCTCACAGAAATGTTGTTTCTTCCTTTACTATTGTGTTAAAAGACTCAAAAAGCAGTAAGTCTGGATTTGGACCATAAATATTTCACTCACTAATTGTGTACTTCTGTTCAGTAACTCTGCTCAAGCGACCAACCCTCTAAAATCATTTTCTCACACCTCAAAGGGGGACAATAAAGCCATGTAAGGTAACATATATAAAATGGTTTTGTAATGATTAAGGACTATACAAATGCTAATTGACTGTTGATGTGGCTTGCAGGGCCTAAAAATCCGTAATTCTTTCCCTAACAGACTTCCATTTTATTTTGAAGGCCAACACCTTTGCTTACTTAGATGTCAAACCCCAATTACCTCCCCCCCCCCCAAGGTCTTCCAGAAACATAGAAAAACACCATCATATTTTAGGGAAAGTTTTTTTTTTTTTTAAGAGGCAAATAATCAGCTTAGAATTCTTATTATGCTATTTGGTAAAATCTGTCAGATATAGTATACCTAGATTCCAACTACCTAGATATAGTATACTTAGAATCCACATGTTCCAGAGCAAGGGTTCTCAAGATTTAATATGCTTACAAGTCACCTGAGAGGAATACCCTTAAATACAGAATCTGACACAGAAAGTCTAGGGTGGGACCTAAGATTCTGCATTACTAATAGGATCTCCAATGATGTTAATGCTACTGGTCTTCAGGTCTTTGAGTGGCAAGGTTGTCAACCTTCTAGAGTTACATTCTTCAATATGGTAGCCAAGAGTGGCATGCAGCTATTTACAATTACTTTAATTAAAATTGTATGAATTTATTTCTTCTGTAGCCCTCACCACATTTCAAGTGTTCACTAGCACATATGGCTAGTGGCTAGCACAATGGACAGCACCAATAGGGACTAATTTCCATCACTGCAGAAAGTTCTATTGGACACCTCTGCTCTAGAACATAACAGTAATACGGGGGGGGGGGCGGTTAGGAAGATGGTTGCCTTGATCTAATCAGCTTTCCACTGCCTCTCAAGTAGTATCCTCATGCATGTATTTGGCATCAGAGGTTCAGTCTACTTTATCCTTTACATATATGAGGATATAGGATATGAATGACCCCATCATAGGTACAAATTTGGAACTATGGTGACAGAAGAAAGATGGGTTTCTGAGTCTGAGCTTTTAGATAAAGATGAGAGAGACTGAATGGCAATTCCCTACCAGCAGGAAGGAGAAGAGGGTCCAATGATACCCAATGAGAGCATGACTAAGAGCCAGCCTTGCTCCTCTCAAGGGAAGAGAGAAGTGGTATTAATCAGCACACTATTGTATACAAAGAGGGTTCTCTCAGGAGAAGAGCAGCACATCTGTCCCACTCACACATCAAAGAGGCCCAGCAGCTGAAAATGCTTGTGTCAAATCTCCACTCAGACTCTTTTTCTCCTTGCTTTCCTTTCCTGGTTCATTTGCTATTCTGTGGACTCTTCAGCAATAAGCCCTTCATCTGATTAACATTTCAAATCCATTGTTGGTCTGTGCTGACTTAAATGAACTAATCATCATTAGTACTTCAAAACCTGTCTGGCTATGCCTGCAAGGGGAAAAAAAGAGAAGAAAAGGAAAAGGAAACAAGCCTGACTCATTTAATAAGTCACCTATAAGTAGTTGGTCAAGACTGAAACAAAAGCAGAATCCTGAGCATTTTAATCATTCATCAAGTCCTGGACACAGAAAAGCAGCGAGGCAGAAGAGGGGCCTTGGATGCATATAGCCATAGGTATGGTATTGGCACAGATATATACATAGGCATAGATATATCTCCCCAGGGCAACGAGAAAACAGAGAGTTCTTCAGAAAGATGAAGAAAGGAAACTTGAAATCCTATTTATTCCCTTTCCTCTGATTTCCTTTCCATGTGGGAAATAGTTTATGATTTGGATTTCCAAGCAAAACGTGTTACAGAACTAGTTTTCTTCTCTATTTGCTTTATTTATTTCAATTGAATTGTATTTCCCAAAGTAAGTGAGGTGGGTCATCTTTTTATTTTACAATTGTATTGATGCTGTGTTACTTTTACTACTTTGCATCAATTTAAAGAATGCAGTTGGCCTACTGCCTTATTAGGCTAGCTCAACTATTAGCCTGGCTTCACCAGAGTTTACCAGAGATTTTTCCTAGATCAGACTTTCCAAGGAAATATGTGTACCGTTTATTCTACTTGATACTAAAGTTTTCATCAGAATATCTACAATTCTGAGGCAAAAAAAAAAAAAAAAAAAAAAAATCCAGACTATTTCCTGTGCTTGCCTGTAAGACATAAAGAAGTCTTAAAGCATGTTCTCCATTTTAAATGATGTATTTCAAGCTTAAGAAAAAACATTTGTCTTTCATGTGAGGTCAGTGTTTCCCACGGATCACCCAACTCCTATGATTATGGTTCCTAGGGTGTGAGAACTGCAAGAGAGCTGACCTGGGAGGGTGCAGATTCACAGCCTTCCATGCCACTGAGTCATATAGCATGGACCATTTCTGTTTTCAATTCTCTTTCAATTATTTGATCAAGTCAAGGAGAAAGTCTCATTTGGTGTTTAACACCATTTCCACTTGCCAATCTCCACTTTTAACAAATAAATCAGCCCCTAAGCTCAAAGTGTCCTGAGGCAAATTGTATCTAACTAAAAACCAGCAACTTTTTTTCATTGAATTTATTATTTTAACATCTTTCTTTTATGCTGCTTTTTTTCTATTCATGTTAGTAATAAAATGTTCACTTATAGTAGTGTCTTGGGGCGCCTGGGTGGCTCAGTTGCTTAAGCCGCTGCTTTCGGCTCAGGTCATGATCCTGGAGACCCAGGATGGAGCCCCGCATCGGGATTCCTGCCTGCTTCTCCCTCTCTCAGTGCCCCTGCTTGTGTTCCCTCTCTAGCTGTGTTTCTCTCTGTCAGATAAATAAATAAAATCTTTAAAAAAAAATGTACTGTCTAAGAAAATATTAACCTTATAACAAAGCAGGCACATATGGCAGAAATCAGGAAACATTAGTACTAATTTGAAGCACTCTTTGGGGAAGATGAGAGAGGAAATGTCTCGTTCTTTTACAGAATGACTATTTAGGGCTGAGAGAGGTCCCAGGGAGTGCACAGTGAGTTGAGTGTCAGGAAACAACAAGCAAAAAAGCAGCAACAGCAGAGGGTATGCTAAGGAGGAGAAAGCAGAAAATAAGAAAACATGCTTAATCCATTCTCACTTGGTTGATTTCAATAGCATGAGTTGTTTAGGGTTTGTCACTAGCGTTCCCAAGGGTGAGTTTTTAAGGGTCTTCTTGGTATCTTTGGAAGGCAGGAAGAAAAACAAAGGTTATTAACTGTGTTTCATCTCAGGGTCACCAGTTCCTAACAAATGGAACCAATTTCATTCTAAAATGAAAATTTGTAGAGCTCTTTACCATTAATCACCCTAGTAATAACACAAAATACCAGTCCTCATCTATGTGTGATTTGTTAAGAAAAAAACCCTCATTTGTGTTTAATCAATAACCATTTATTAAGTACCTACTATTCATGAAACAGTTTGTGTTTGCTGCATCAAGGATACAAAGTGGTGTCCTGATTCTCAAAGTGTGGTCCACGGTAACACCCAGGTACCTCTTTAGCAGCCCTGATATCACCTGCGAGCTCTGCAGAAATGTATATTTTCAGGCCCTCCCTACCCCAAAACTACTGAATGAGAACGTGCACTTTTACAGTGATCCCTGTGTACATTAATGCTTGGGAAGCTCTGTTTTAAGATATAGAGACTGTCTTCAAATAGCTTAAAATCCCAGTTTGGAAATAATGCTGGTATGAAAATCAAGAAGTAACAACAAGGGATAGTAGCATAAACGGCATGATGTGATTTTAGACAAGATAATGATATCCTAATACCGTTGAGGAAGACAGGAACTGTTTCTGAAATTATATCCAGAATTATAGGACAGAAGCCTAATCCTACCTTACAGTATGGTGATGGTTTTTAGACAAGGAGTGGACAGAACTATATGTATGTCATCTTAAATGTACAGGTTAAAAATCTGTATCACCAGAGTGAAAGATACATGTTGGGAATATGGAAAAGCAGACCCAGTGGAAAGTACGGGGCAGATTTGAGAGGCGAGAAAAGAATTTTACGTTTTATGAAAGAGGGAATGTATGCCATCTCTGAAAAATATGCAGCCTAGGAAGTCACAAAACTAGAACCAGTCTCTTGCACATAATGAATGTGCGGCATTTGCAAAACTGAGTTGGATAAACTGTATATTCAGGAGTGATTATTCCATTCCCTTAGTGGGAAGGATGAATCATGGGGGTGGGGGGAGCCAGGATGGCGGTGTCTATAAATATCCTTGGTGTGGGATCAGATGCCTTGAATAATGTCTGTTTAGCAAAAGAGAGGCAAAGGCCCTAAAAACAATAATTACATGTAAGAGACTAATATAGTCAAACTACTGTATCACAATGACTATGCTGATTTGAATTTGCCTCAATTAAGGAGCTCTTTCATTGAAATAAAGTTTCTAAAAATGTTACTTAATGGCACTACTGCACTTCTGTTCAATTCATTCAGCTGAAACCCATGTGCTTGTTATGTCTCCTTTTATTCCCGTATTCTATTGTAACAGGCACGGCAAAAGTGAGCATAAACTATGGCGGTTGAATCCAGGACGCACCTTTTCTTCAAGTGAGGCAATATGCTGTGCCAGGCAGATCTTGAGCTGTGGAGCCCCTCTTGGGTTTGAAACGTAGCTATGGCATTTTCTGGCCCAACCCTGGGGCTGTTTGACATTGGCCTGTGCTTAACTTCCTTGATTCTCAGTTTCTCTATCTGTAGATGGAATGAGATCTTATCCATTTCCCCAAACTGTTGGCAGAAGGCCTGACACATAACTGATCCAGAAAACAGGTGCTCCTATTAACATCCTGCTCATTAATGGTACTCCTCTATTCACTTCCCCTCTTCTTCCTCCTCACCATTGTCATTGACTGGATGAGAGGACCCGATCCAACGCATTTTAACATATCCTTTTCAGTTTAAAAATAGAGCTCTGCTTTTACACCAAACCAAGTTTCTATATTCTGTAGTTAAGCCAGAAGCCTTTCAGATAAAGGAAAAAAGAAAAAGAGAGAGAGAGAGAGAAGGGAGCATTTCATTTCAGCTGTTCAGTTGTGTTCTGCAAACGTTCAAGTGCCCTCCATGACCAGTGACGTGCTGATGTGGGAACTCAGATGTGGGCAAGACAAGGAGCACCTGAAGTTCCTTCCCTTAGCTCTTCCTGTCCCCATGTTAGATCCTACCCTGTGAGTTCTGCCAAGCTTTACCCATCCTGTTATCTGGTTGTTGCTCTACTTTTCTTCCCCTATATGCTTTCCTCTCTAAACTTGTGTTCCTTACACCACAAGCAAACAAACCCTCTCCCTCACTCTTTGTGCTTCCTTCTCCAACACCAACCCAGACTGCCAACAAAAATACTTTCTCCAGAAGAGGAGAAAATGCGGGAACCAAAGTAACTGAGTCACATCTGCATAAACCTTCTATAAACCCCAGGAACTCTAGAGATTTCTAAGGACTACTAGCTCTCTAGAACTTCCCTAGAGGAATGAAAAGAAGCTTAGGACTCACAGTGATGATTACCTCTGGTCTAAGTCTCTGTCTGATCTTTCTCTAGCACTCCTGGTAGCTAAAAACAAACAAAATTTTCCTGTCTTATAAACAAAGAAGTAGTTCCTAATTTGTTCATAAGTGAAAAGGTTTTTATTTGGAAGCCATATATAGGAATATAGTGGGTGGGAAGGACTTAAGTTGGCATTATTGATATATACAGGATTTAATCTATGGCACAGATTCTGGTAATTACTTTGAAACTTTCAGACATTATCTAGGAGTGAACTCTGGCTCTAAAGAACCATTCAGAGCCCAGAGGAATCTCTTCACCACTCAGGAACCATCTACAGACAATAGAGAATCACAGAGTTCTACATGACAATAGCTTGAATATCTAGTTCAAAGGGCTTATTTTTCCATTGAGGAAGGAGACCCTTGACAAGCCTTAACCAAGATAAGTCAGAGCCAAACCCACAGTTCACTGTATCAGACATTCTCAAATTATGTTGCAGGAGGAAAACATGGAGGGCATGCTTTTCTCACAATTAATGAATTGAAGTAAAGGGGATGGGCGAAATAAGTCAAAGGGATTTAGAGAACTTATTAAAACACAGATCTCTGAATCCTACACTCAGAGTCTTGTTTTTTTTTTTTAAAGATTTTATTTATTTGAGAGAGAGAGAGAGTAAGAGGGAGAGAGCACACAAGTGGAGGGAAGGGGTCAGAGGGAGAAGGAGAAGCAGACTCCCTGCTGAGCAGGGAACCCAGTGCTAGACTAGATCCCAAAACCCTGGATCATGACTTGAGCCGAAGGCAGATGCTTGACCAACTGAGCCACCCAGGTGCCCCAGAATTTCTGATTCATCAGATCTAGAGTAAGGTCAGAGAATTTGTAAATCCCATGCTGCTAGCTTATGGACCACAGTTCAAAAATGACGTCTCTTACCTCATAACATCTCTCAGTCATATAATATTATGAAATGCTCACTCGAGAATTTGTTAAATGATCATACTGAATACTGCAGTGTCTACCTCTTAGAAGAGAAAATTTTTTGGAAAACTGTATTATAAACTACATATTACCATCATTTCCCCATTCTCCAGCCCACTCCACTGTCATGATCTTCCTAAAACCCCATTTTGTAGGTACTTCTCAGCATGTTTTAGCTCCGTGTTGGTTTGTCAAAATCACACTCGGTGTTATCTAAAATTAAACTAAAAGTTACCATTGCTTTCTTTAAAGGAGGAAGCTTTTTAATATAAAAGAGCAATACTGTTTGCTTGAAAATATCATACTGTGAACTCCCCTACATTTTCCTTAGGGTGAACAAAGAGAAAATGTTTATTAAAGAAAGTGGCTTTTAAGAAGTAAAAGAGCTGTGGTGAGAGACTAAGGGAAAAAAGCAAAGAAAAAGGAAGGAAAAAATTGAGTATTTTTGAGTACCTACCCTGTGTCCAGCACCAGAGAGGTACCTCCATATAGTTCCACATGAATATACAATCTGCAATGTTCCTTGTACAGCAACTTGCATTTTTCTTTTAGTGCTAAGAGACAGTTTGTACTCTATGTTCTGTTCTCCCCATTACGATCACGGTCTCATCTTATCAACTGCACCTATGTAACATATACAACCTGCACAACATGCCAGAAGTCTTTACAATAACCCTTTATTTCAGACAGAGAGATGGCATTTCTATGAATAAGCAGTATAAAAGAGACAATTTACCTTAGGTCACATTGCCATTGCATTCTAAAATAGGAACTACAGCCTAGCTTGTCTGATTCAAAGTCTACTGCTCTCTCCAAAGGATCAAGGGTTCACAGAACGCTGTGCTCTTTTCCTTCTGTGCTGGCCACTGCACACAAGGCTCTACATATAAGCAAAGTGATCCGTGGCTGAAGAACACAGAGAAACCCATCAGCAGGTGTGGGAGGCACACATCTGAAAACATTTCTCCCTTCTCCTCTCTCATCACAGTCCCGCAGTCATTCAGTGCACCCTGGACATATTCCTTGTTGGAACAGGCACGGAGGAGGCACAGAACGTGAGTTCAAGAGGAGAGGAGGGAAAGCCCATCCTTCCTGCCCTGCACACACCCCAAGTATAGCTTATGGTCACTGCCACAGTTTCTGGAGAAGATTCTGGTGTCTCAGATGCATTTCCCTGAATATATGAATACTCACTTCATTCTCTGAGCCCATCAGCACAAAGAAAAGCAAGGAAAACTAACTAGCTGCTATTAAATGGCTGGCTGCCAGAAATCTGAGAAAGCCCAGGACAACACAGTATCTCCAGTCTAAAGCGAGGGTTCCAAGCCAAGATTTCTGCATCTCACTCGACTAACCAGCCAATCAGAGCCACGGTCTCCACTCTCAGGCATGTGACCTATTTCCTGAGATGCTCAGCAGTCCTCAGGCAGATGTCTTAGGGGCAGGCTGAAAGCGGTTGCTTGCATCACTCTTCCAGGGATGAAGGCCAGTTTTTACTCTCAGTTACCCACCCTCCTATGTACGCATAAAGACCAGTACCTGTATAACATGCAATATTAATAAGGGTAACCCTGAGGAACTCTGGTTATTTGTTTTTCCTTGTTTCTGAAAGGGAAACTAATGTGGGGAAGAAAGGAATCGATAGCAGAAATAGCACATAGGTACACACAAGAAGGTATCTGCTCAGCTGTTTGATATTAGTGCTCTGTGGTGAAGCAGCATGCTGCACTGGAGTGGCATTTCCTCCCGTTCCTTATGGAGTTCAGTGCAACTTAGCTGTTGGCTACTGAATTGAATTAATTTACTTTTGACACAGCCAGTATGGCACAGTATGAGATGAAGCAGATGCTGATTTAAATGTAACATTATGAGTCCCTGGGTCTAATATCTTCATAATAAGGAATGTTGCTGAGAACATAAAGGAAATAGTATTTGCATGTGCTCAAAACTCATGCAGGTCAGAATGAGAGCTTCAGAGTTTAGTAAGTTAAATGACAGACTGAAGAGAAACAGAGTTAGGATTGTATAAATATTAATCAGAGTTTTTACCACATCTGTAAGATTGAAGAATTAGATCTGAATAGAGTAAAAGGAGGGGTGCCGAGTGATTCCAGCCCACGCTTACAACTAGCAGAAGTGACCATAAACCACAGAAAGTAGAGATGACAGCTGAGAGCCAGTAGGCTTGGCACTGAAGACTGACAGATTGGCCAGATGGCGAACGTCATTCAAGTACATGCCATATTTTGACTAGGATTATCTCTTAATACCCATGATAACGCTTCAAATTCTATAACAGAGACAGATCTTTCTATTATACCTACATTTGCCATTTTTTCCATTAATAACACAATAAATCACTTAGCAGTGAAAGAAGCATTTTATTGTCAGTAGACATTTTACAGTCTATGGTCAAAGTACTGTAGTAATACTCAAAATTGTCTTCCAGATGGTAATTCTAGCATATTCACCTACAAAGTCTTGCTATTTGCAACCTAAAGGCAATCATCTTTCTGCAAATTGTTACCACTCTTCTCTTTAGGTCACAGAGGTCATGGCTTTATGTTTTTTTCTTTGTTCTCATAGTTCTTTACAAACTAAATTTTCACTACAATTTACTGTGTTAATTCAGTCTATAAACTCAACAAGAAATTAGTGAATACCTAATTTATTCAGGGGATGAGAATGTAAAGGAGAAAAAAGATACAGTCTTGGCCTTTAAGCAACATGAACTCTTCCTTTCAAGATCAGCATTAGTCGATCTCTAGTCTCATGCTAGCAATTACATTTTATTTATCATTATTTTGCAAATACACTCTCCCTCAAGTTGGCTTGGTCTTCTCATTCCACTCAAAAAATACTATGTTAATTGCTTAACTCTCATTTCTCCCCTCTGCCTTGAAAGGCTGCTTCTCCTTGTCTATATCAGTTAGGACAGACAAGTTTATATTTAGGTAACAAATGACCCCCAAATCTTACAACAAGAAAGGTAGATTTCTTCTCTTGCTATGAGTCCATTATGGGAAGAGCTGTGGTCCTATTCCAATATGAAGCCTTTGTCTGGAACACTGCATAGCACAGGAAAAAACACACGGTAACAAAGCATGTACTGACCGCCCCCAAGTTTCCTCTAGAAAATGGCACACATTTCATTGGCCAGAGCAAGTCACATGGCCAAGCCCCACATAACCAGCAGAGCAAAGTACAATCCTCTTCCAAGGACTGGATGGGCAGGGTAAGTTTATGAACCTTAATCCAGTCGACTCCTTTGTACTAACTTACATATCTGGCAAGTCTCAGCTAAAAGCCTGTTATTAACTATTCCCAATTCAGTTCTCACTAACCTTTCTAATGTTCTTCAGTAGGGTCTATCTGTAATACACACAGAAGCATTTATCTATAATGTATTGTCTTTCGACGTTGTAGAATAATTTTTTTTTATTTTCGTTGCACTTATCTTTTCATTCAATTGTAAATTCTTTGAAGGCAGGGGCCTTGTTTGAAATTTTTCCCTGTATACACACATATAGTTCACAGAACTCACAGAATGGAATACTGCAGAGACTGCACTAGCCTTGAGTATTTCATGTTGATTGGCTTCAAAAATAACTCATCCTATGCTTGTACTGGGTTTTAATCAAGGCAGCTAAAAACAAGACTGTGCCCTCTATAAGTACTTTAAAACTGGGTATTTGAAACACAACCTGCTTTTATAGCAAATAGGAAAACTATATTATATATAACATTACCACAGAATTCGTGTAAAATGTGAAAAAGAAAAAAAAAAACAACAAAACAGAAAAACAAAAGAAAAACCCCCAAAACTGCCGTTAAGAAATATAGAACCTTCAGATAACTTTTCAAGACAACACCAGGATAGAAAAATACAAAGTGAAAACACCATGACTAGAGAATAATTAGACTGAAGATTACAGTGAAGAAACTATAACTAGGATCCTTTAGCCTATATTTAATATAATTGGAGAAAAACTGTTCCCTGCACATGTGTCTCACATTAGATTCAATAGCATATTTGTCAAGGCACTCTGCATATTGGCTGTGATTTTTCTGCTTGTAATTACAAAGGCAGTGGGTGCACCAACTTGTGTATCATTTACTTTTTAAAAAGTGTTTGGAGGATTGATAAAATAATTTGTTTGTTGGCTGTGCTATTCAAGGGGGAACACGATGGAGCCTGATACAAATGCGGTGACCACATGTGCTTAAAGGACGATATGTAATTAGGAAGCAGAAACAAGGAGATATGTAACAACATCTGAATTTTAAAGATCCACTTAATAACAATCAACTGAATACATCAGATGTATTTAGCTCCTTGAAATCATTTCATTAATCTGAAAATTAAGCATATGCTGGCTCCTGAGTGGAGGAACAAGGGAGCCTAATTTGCTCGGGAGATTGGTAAAAGCACACAAAGCTATTTATCTTGAGATTATAAGTCTGGCTTCAACCAAGAGGCTAAAGACAGCTATTGCTACTTTATGGCCCATATGAAATGCACGATCATTATCAGTTTAGATGCTTGCTTTGCAGGCTGTCACCATAATATGGGTTTGGATGACCTTAATGGATGTGCAAACAAATGTCTGCTTGGAGAGGTAATATAGTGCCCTGCAAAGAGCCCTTGGCTGAGAATCAGGAGTCACTTTAACTCTGCCTCTAACACCTAACATGGGTGTCTCCCCTTCCAACAGCGTGGGCTGTGGGCTGGGAGATAGGGAAGGATTCACATGACTCCTCCCACCTCCTCTCCAATACCCTCTAGCCTTGAGATTGGATAGCACCCCACATAGGAAAGTTCTTTTTGGCTCTTCCCAATAGGAACTTTGTTCTTATCT
>PITA01002950.1:24489-148983 GCA_004023965.1 Spilogale gracilis
TTTTTAGATTTTATTTATTTATTTAACAGAGAGAGATCACAAGCAGGCAGAGAGGCAGGCAGAGAGAGGAGGAAGCAGGCTCCCTGTGGAGCAGAGAGCCCGATGCGGGCCTTGATCCCAGGACCCTGAGATCATGACCTGAGCCAAAAGCAGAGGCTTTACCCACTGAGCCACCCAGGCGCCCTCTCTTTTTAAGATTTTATTTATTTATTTGACAGAGAAATCACAAGTAGGCAGAGAGGCAGGCAGAGAGAGAGGAGGAAGCAGGCTCCCTGCTGAGCAGAGAGTCCAATGGCGGGCCTTGATCCCAGAACCTTGAGATCATGATCTGAACTGAAGGCAGAGGCTTTAACCCACTGTGCCACCCAGGTGCCCCTCTTTTCTTTTTAATCTATGATATACCACCATCTATTACAAAAGATAGTAAGAAAACTGACTGAAGTAAATTGGCTTCAAATAAATGTTTAAACAAGTAATGCTGTATCTTTTCATGCAACGCTTTATAACTTTCTTTAAAGAGAATAGGGTGTGATGAGTTCTGAGTTGTCCTTAGCTCTTTGACAGGCTCACACTCTTAAGAGCAGCAACCAGGATGGACCTGTGCATCAGTACCTAATTACAACCTAACTGCAATCCTCCTCTTCACTGGCTATTTCTTGCTGCTTTCATAGGAAGCTCCCTGTTCGTTGGTTTGGGTGTTTGTGTGTGTGAGAAAGAGAGAGAGAGATAAAGGAATTTGTGAATTGTAGATTATTAAAAAAAGATAACAGGGTTGGGGTTCCTGGGTGGCTCAGTTGGTTAAGCGACTGCCTTCGGCTCAGGTCACGATCCCAGAGAGCCGGGATCGAGTCCCACATCGGGTTCCCTGCTCAGGAGGGAAGCCTGCTTCTCCCTCTCTCACTCCCCCTGCTTGTGTCCCCTCTCTGGCTGTGTTTCTCTCTGTCAAATAAATAAAATAAAATAAAAAAATAACAGGGTTTACCTTTTCCCCCCCCCCCCAAATTTGAGACTTGATGACTCAGGGATTTAAGACAAGGACCGTGATGTGAAAGCTTCAGCTCTAACCTGGCATCAGAACATCACGTTGGAGGTGTTGGGCAACAACGCCTTCACAGGTGACAGGGAAGACCGGATGGGAACTAACGCTATCTAGAGCTGCCCCCGGGATGGCTAGCTGCTGCCTTTCCACACACTGGCTCTTCTAGTGCTCACAGCCCGGCAGATAGAAAAACAGACCCAGGAAGTTCTATCACTTGGCCAAGGTTAACAGGGTGGAGCCTGATTTGTGCTCTGTGACTTTGACTCTGGAGTTCATAACCATTCAGCTTTCCTGCCTTGTAATGCTTTTTGTGGGAAGTGAAGGAAGGAAGAGGCTTCGTTTCTATATTTGTCTGGCTTCCAATAACAATCAATAAATAGTAAACATCAGCCGAATTCCTCCTCCCAGCCTACCCTACCCGACCCCTGCACAACCTGCCTCTGGTGCCCTGTGCCACACCCTGAAAGAGAAACGGATCAGCTTAGGAAAATGCCCAACATCCAGCTTTCTTAAAGATAGTTTGTATGGGAGGTGGGTGTTGGTGGGAAGTAGGCCGAGATGTCTCATCGCAGCTGTCCCATTTGCCCATTGCACGATCTTGACTAAGCTACACAGTAGCAACAGGTTTCAGATTTTGCAGTTGTCAGGTACGGAAACCAGACACGATGTGAATTGTTGGCTTTCATCTCCCTCCCCCACCAAAAGCCATAGAATCCATTGTTTAAATGGTATCATAGACCCAGACCTAACACAGGACAGGGACAGAAGTGCTCTCTCTGGGTGACAGAGGAGTCACTGCCACCTCTCATCCTACACCATGCCTGCAAGGGGACTCCTCGGCGTGCAGGTGGAAACACCTGGTTTAGACCCCTCGATTAGCTCTAAGCCATTTCTCTATTTCAATGCCTATGGAAGGCTAGGATTGCTTTGAGAACTATCAGGTAATCTACTCTTTGTTAATAAAACTACCTCCGTCTTCTCTGAGGAATTCTAATCATAAACCTTGCAATTAGTATCCTTTGAATTACAGATCTGATTTATTTAGTCGTAAAAACACTTCAACATCCAACACTTCAGACAGATTTACTCCTCAGTTCAGAGGGATGAAGAACTGGACTTTGATCCATTACCACTGTGCCAGGAATTGATTTTGGGGAAGGATATGTGATTATGGGATAGAATGTGAATGGGGATGGTTTGGGTTGACCTCAACCCTGATTCTCCATTTGTGTGTGGTGCTGCATGAGTGACACGGGGTGTGAGGAGTGCTTCATAAGATGTAAAAAGAACTGATTGATTTATCGATCTAAGGAAGACAGTCTCCTTGACGGAGACATGCTGTCAAACAGTGGCAGGATGTGCTGCTAAAAGCCCTCCAGATTGATTACCCTACCTGGCACCTGATGCCTCGTCACTATGGCAGGTGAAGAGTGCTGGAAATGTACTCACAGCTGCATTAATAAGATAGGAGAACAAACAAGGAAGCCTAGGTCAGGCAAGGCTCTGGCTGAGAAGAGGGTTTCCCACTGCTCTGAATTTTCTCAACACAGAAAGTCTCTCAAATGGTGTGAAACACATAGGCTGAAAATGAGACAAAATAGTTAATCCACCTGCAAACGTGTGTGGCAGCAGTGACACCTCCAGCTTCTGAAGTTCTATGATTTGGTTTTCCCATCTGTTACTACTTCTAAAATTTGACAACTCTCGTTTGAATTCTCATATAATTAGAAAATACTTTGGAAATGGTGTAGTAAGAGGCACACCTGGCATAATATGCAAAACGCTTCTCCTTTTAACCAAGCTAGAGAATCTCCACATATAGACACTGCCACGTCCTACCACGTGGATCAATAACAAAAAAGGCACAAAACTAAACAAAACACCAAAAACACACAAACACAACAGCAGCAGCAGCAAAAATTTAACATACACATGCTCCCATTCATAGAAGTTTTCTTTAACCCAGGCTCTGCTCTCTTCTTATAGGCAAGTCATAGCCAAAGATCAAACATCAGCTGGTAGTCAGGGAAGGCATCTACTCACACCATGTGAACAAACGTAGTGGGGGAAGTAAGTCAATTATAATGGTGTTGTAAGAAGGTATCGATGCTATCATTTCTCAGAAGACCAGCATAATCTGTGACAGGTACAGTCACACCCTTTTGAAAGGAGACAATCCAAAGTCTTGAGGTGTTAAAAGACAAATTAGCCAGCTCCAAATCCTAAAAGAAAATTGGAGTTTTTGACATGATGTTTATGTGTTCAAAAGGATGAAAAGCGTAGCTATAGTTGTGAAGCACCAAAAATGTTACTGCGGTATTTCTAGTACTAACATATAAACTGTGGAATTATACAAAGTTTGGTCCAAAGAGACCAGAAAATTCACAATCGCCTAATTTTATATATATGAAAAGAGGGCAGGGATGTTACTTGCCCAAAGTCACACTTCATTTGAGTGGGGAAGGAGCTGGGCTTTGAACCCAATCTCCTGACTTCTGAGTGCAGTGATCTCCCCACTGTATTATGAATGCACATTCAACCTCTTCCTTTACCCAAATCTTCCAACATCTTTTAAAAATACCTAAGTCTTCTCTCATTAATAACAACAGCAACAAAAAGCAATACTAATAAATAAAAAGTACTCTCCTGGAGTCCCAATATCACCAACTCTTCTTCTTTTACAGTTAGGATCTACCAATGTAATGATCTTAACACCAAGGCCCAATTACAATAGGCCTCTGTTCTTAAAGAGGAGATGCCAATATCACACATGGGGCACCCGTCATCATTATAGAAAATGTAGCGGCAGAGACTGAAGGGGTGAGGTCATCTTAGAGGATGGTCTTAGAAAGACAGGAAGTCATTAAGCTGAAACTAATTTCTAGCTCCATGGAAATAAAATCTGACAAAGGCAGCAGCACACTTTACCAACCAAAATTTTAGAGAGGGACAGGGACAGCTGAATTAGATCTCTAAAGATAACACTTTGGATTATGGCGAAAATAACACTTCTGAAGCAACGGTTCTAAGCAATTTCACAGCCTCCTGAATACTCCTTCTGCACAAGGGTTTTGTAACAGGGGATCTGTGAACGTGGACGGAAAAAGAATCTATATCATTGTTTTCAGTAGGCCATAACTGAATGTAACATTTCCATCAATTATGAGTGTATCTAACAAATCATGGTAATATTAAAAGTACCTGTGATGCTGTCTGCAACAGAGTAACAGATTTTCAGATTACCTTACTTCGGATAATGTAGATTTCCAAAACATAATTCATGCCTTTCCTTATTTTGAAATTACATTATAATTGAACTTTTTTTTTTTTTTTGGTCTATGTACAATCGTTGCACACTCCATCTGTTGAAAGCCCGTCCTTCCCTAAGTGCTGTGACATTTTTGTAGGACTCAGTGGAGCACACTAGGGTGCATATATTTCTGGGTTATCTATTCTGTCATGTTGTTCTATGAGTTTACACTTCTGCCAATACCATATAGGCTTGATTACTGTAGCTCTATTATATGTCACAGAAACAGGTGGATGGATTCCTCTCATTTTCTTTCAAAATTGGTTTAGGTATTCTTGTTCCTCTGCCTCTCAGTATACACTTTAAAATAATCTTGTCTGCACCTACCACAAGTCTTTCTGGTATTTTGATAGGAATGCATCGAAACTGTTTATCAGTTTGGGGGAAGTTGCCATATTTACTATACTAAGCCTTACCATCCATGAACATGGCATGTTTCTCTACTTATTTAGCTATTCCTTAATTTCTTTCTTCAGAGTTTTATAATTTTCAGCATGCACATTCTGAATAGGTTTGATTAAATTTGCCTCTAAGAATTTAATTTCTGAGGAACTGTAAATAGTACTGTATTTTTAATTTTATTGCCTACATGCACATTGCTAGTAGATAGAAATATTGATTTTTTTATTTTATCTTCTACCCTGTGCCCTTTATTAACTCACTTATTAGTTCTAGGAATTTTCTGATAGGGTCCTTATGATTTTCTACCTATACAATAATGCTGCATCCAAAAGGGACAGTATTTATTTCTCCTATCAGAGACTATAGTTTTTCTTTCCCTTTCTTGCTACTGTACCAATTACAGCTCCCAATACTACACTGAATAAGATTAGTAAGAACAGACATACTTGCCTTACATTAGGGAAAAAATATTGTCTTTCACCATTAACCATAATATTATTTGCAGGATTTTTATAGATGTTCTCTTTCAGGTTGAGAAAGTTCGTCTCTATCCCTACTTATCTGAGGTTTTATCATGAATAGGTGTTGAATCTGGCCAAATGCTTTTTCCATATCAATTAATAAGATCAAGGGACTTTTCTTCTTTAGCTTGTTAATATTGACAGATCACACAAAAAGATTTTCAATTACTGGACCAATATTCTATCCATGAAATAAATCCCACCTAATCACAGTGTATAATTCTTTTTATTGGATTCTGAATTCTATTGGTAATATTTTTTAAGGAATTTTTGCAACTATACTCATAAATGATAGCTTTCTGTATTTGCCATTCTTATAGAATGAATTTTTTTTTTCAATTTTGTTTCGGTATCTGGAAAATAATGGCATCATAAAATCAATCAGGATGTCTTCTCTTCTGTTTCCTGAAAGAGATTTTTGTAAAAATGGTATTAATTCTCCCCAAAATGTTTAGAAGAACTATTTCATAAAACCATCATATCTTGGAGATTTATGTTGGAGCATTTTAAAACTACAAATTAAAATTTAATAGTTATAGGACTATCAAATTTTCGATTTCATATTGGGCAAATTGTAGTAGTTTGTGCTTTTAGAGAAATTGGTCCATTTCATCTAAGCTGTCAAATTTATGTTTATAGAGTTGTTCATAGTATTCCCTTACCATCCTTTATGTCTGCAGAGTCTGAAGTGATAGCCTCTGTTTCATTCCTGCTATTGGTAATTCATTTCTTCTCCCTTTGTTCTTTGTGAGGAAGGTGGTAAGGGAGTGATAAGTTTTGCAAATGTTTGCCAAAAAACAAGTTTTTTGTTTCATGACTTTACTGTTTTTGTTTTCGATTTCTGTTTTTATTTCCTTCTTCCTACTTGTTTTAGGCTTACCTTGCTCTGATTTTTCTAGCTTCTTCGGGTAGGAGCTTAAGATTATTGATTTGAGAATTTTACCTTTTCTAATGTAAGCATTCAGTGCTATAAATTTCCTTCTCGGCACTATTTTAGCTGTGTTCCACAATTTTTATAAGTTGCCCATGCATTTTCACTCAGTTCAATGTATTTTTTCCTTGCTCTTGGGACTTCCTCTTCGACCCATGCATTGTTTAGAAGAGTGTTGTTTAGACTGGAGTTTTTCATGCAATCTTTCTGTTACTGACTTCTAATTTGATTTCACTGTGGTCAGTGAACACACTTATATGATTCCAATTCCTTTAAATTTGTTGAAATTTGTTTTATGACCCAGGGAACTTACCACCATGTTGGTCTTTTTATCTCAAAATGCCTGAGCGGTCTGCCCTCTCCTGTCCATCCTTCAGAATCTCATGTTTCTTTTATATATGATGTCCAAAGCGCTTCATTGTACTTAACGTGGGAAGAGGGAAAAAGCACATCTATTTCATCTTCCAAGAAGTCAGTCTGAATTCCTATATATTTTGGTTTATGTATTCAAGCATTATTCTAGGAATAGGTCCATTGCCTATAACAAACAGCCAAAGGAGATTGTGGCCCACAAAGAGGTGAGAGAACCCTTCTCTAGACTTTTCTCATAGAGTGAATAGCCCACAGCCACTGTCTTTTATTCTGTCCATGTAGCTGATCAACTGACCAGTTCGTATTGATATTAAACCCACCCATTATATCCTACCAGTGAGGTGACATCCAATGCCTACCACAGTTTCTGTGTCTCACATATTCTCCAACCCTTAAGCCAGCTTCTGTCCCAATCTGTATCCTTCCTGACTATGGATAATACATTTGCCTCCCACCTGTGTGGACATGTGCATTGCCTGACCTGAAACACTATCTATGACCTAAGCCATAAGCTGGACTCAAGGTTAGCTTTCCAATCCAGGAGCTTACTGAAATCACCATGACCTTTTTTGTGGGGGTGGGGAGTGTAAAACTCAACTAATATACTTGAGCAAATAAAATTTTTTAAACAAATCCTAAATCAGTGAACTTACATCTTCAAGATGCTGGGGAAAAACAAGATTCAGTCATTCCTTTGAGACATTAATTCACAAACAAAAATAAACATCTATGGAACTTAAGCTTCAAAATCAGTAGTGGGTCAGTGGAGTTACTCTCAAAAGAGGGACATAAATTTCAGTAGAAAGAAGGTCAGTCACTACTGCCTGGCCTGGTAATTCTTTTTTTTTTTTTTTTTTTTTTTTTTTTTTTTTTTTTTTTTTTTTTTTTTAAATATTTTATTTATTTGACGGAGAGAAACACAGCCAGAGAGGGAACACAAGCAGGGGGAGTGAGAGAGGGAGAAGCAGGCTCCCCGCCAAGCAGGGAGCCCGATGTGGGACTCGATCCCGGGTCTCCGGGATCACGACCTGAGCCGAAGGCAGTCGCTCAACCAACTGAGCCACCCAGGCGCCCCTGGCCTGGTAATTCTATAGAATCTTTCCGCAGGGATGAAGTTTGTCAGGACCTCCGAAAGGCCCTTTTATGGATAAGCCCTCTTAGGGGCAATTGGCACATTTCAGCAGCAGAGACGACGAGGAGAAAAAAGATAAAAGGACAGATGGATTAAAGTAGAGGGTGAAATCTGTGTCAGCCAGGATGAAGCCTGCCATGCTGACTCATGCTCCTCAGCCCCAGGAGGACACTGCTGACAGCTATAGAATTATCAAGTTCTGAAAATGAGGGTATTATTCAAGGGAAATATTTATTGATCTCAAAATGTGGAGGGAGTGAGATTTATGAAGGAGAAATTATATTAAGTAATTAATTTATTTACTTACACAAGTGCTGATCTTGGATTCCTTAAATTACATTAACAACAAGGACAGAGTCATGGAAAGGACAATCATGCATCTCTGTAAGGTTAGTACCTAAGTCAGGAAGTATTTGGGGACTAAAACTTGGACCTTGACTTAGTTGGATGCTCTGCGTAATGTTTAATAATGTGTTAATCTGAGGTTGAGATGGTTTGCCCAAGTAGAAAGAAGAATACTGGAAGTGGAAAGGTACTAGACAGATGTGTAATTATTCTCTATCCCTCCACCCTGGGCACTGGAATTGTTTACATTGAGCAATTTAAGATACACTTAGGATGCAAGCTGTCACTTTCCCTTGATACAGGGCAAATATGGCCACATTTGACTATGGCTGTAAACCACGGATTTAGGTAACAAAGGAACTTAAAATATAAGGGCAGAGTGAACCAAAGGAAATTATGACAAATTCCTATTTACTAATTTGTTTGCACACCCCCCTCCCCCAAGAGGAGAGGCTGCATTTTCTGCAGCAATTCTGGATACCAGCTGATGACAGGGGTCCCTGGGCCCCAAACTACACAGTCAGCATAGTGTCCTCAGCCTCCAGTGCCAGCAGAGTGAAGGTGGCTGGGCACAAGTGGGCAGAGAGAAGTCGAAATGCTATGCAGATGAGAGTATGGTAACAACAAGTGACTCTCCCCCTGTCACCTGTGACCATTGCTGCCTGGCCAGGCATCCAGACCGGAGATTGTGATCCGAAGTCTATCCCCTCACATTTCTCTACTTCCTAGTTCATATTCCAACTCCAAGCAGCTAGGAAATAATAAAGTGAGGACAGTAATGACTGCTGGAAAACATTACTTGAGAAAATAATTTTGTGCAATAGACAGGCTCAAAATGGGACTGGAACCTTTTGTTATACAATCACAAAGGAAACAGAAAGCCATGGAGCTTTCCCCTTATTCTGGTTGGGCTGACAGAGGTTATTGAAGTGGCTGGATGATGAAACGAGTGCCTAAGACCCAATATCATTACCACAAGCTTGTTTTCAGTTATATCCAAAACTACATTCATATATGATAAGCAATCACTAGGACATACTCCTTCAGCAAATAAAAGTGAAAAAAAAACACAGAGATTGGCATAGGACTGTTTCCTGATCAGAGCACTGCTCATCAATTCGTTTTTTGTTTTGGGAACAGGGCTCCTCTCAGTATGGCTATATCTTCCACAGCCTCCCTTTTTTATCAAAAGGTCTGGAAATATCTCTGCAAAGCAACCTTTCCCTGCACTGGCTTCTTGACCCAACTTCATTCAACAAACTGCTGAGGGGTAATGTGGCAGAGAGGAGAAGAGGACAAAAGGATGACAGAGATGGGAAGGATGGAAATAAAAACCATTCCTACAGTCTATTCTCCCGCTATTGCTACACCTTGGAATCATGGGAGACTTTCTTTCCTGAGCTTTCTTTACTGTAAAATAATGGGAAGATAATAGACCTGGAAAAGCCAGAGATTCTGAAACTCTACAAAACATGATCTCATCAATAATATAAATCTTCCCCACAGCTTGGTGAAAATAAAATATTAATAGCCCCAATTTTAAAGAGGGAAACAAGACTGTGTGGTGGAATGTTTTTCATCTTATATTGATACTCTTGTCCATACATATGTGCTCCAGTGAATTCCATGGTCTCGGTCCTGCCTGCCACCCTGACTTGGGAACCTGGAGCTCAATCAGGAGAGACACCCTGGTCTCCTTGGCCAGTATACAACCTGACTATGGTTTGGAGAGACACACTGGATGTCATTATTTTCAGTTTGTGTATCCTCCAAGTGCTTTCTTCAACCTTCCTCAGGGCTCCTTCCTTCTTGCCTTTTCACACTGGATTGTATAGTCAATGTATTGCTCATTCACACCCTTCAAACAGGCTCTTCACTTGCCCTAAAATATAAGACTAGTTACTGAGAAGAGACTATAAAAAGCAAAAAGATTTAGGTAGGTCTCATATCATCTCAGCCCAAGGGAAATGTTAATGTGTCTTGATGGGACATCATTAAGTCTTTATGACAGTATAAAAGCAATAGTAGAACTGGTAAGTAAGACATAATATCCTTCCTATCAAATTTAGAACGCTAGTCTTCAGGAACTCTAGTACTTAGCTGAAACATGCTCACATACAGGATCATTTACCATATTTGTATGTTTCACTATCCCCACCCCCCCAAAAAACCCCTAAAAACCACTAGAAAATCTCATTTTAACAGCTAACATAAAAGTATCATGAGTCTGTGACAATTTAATATATTTCTTGTTTAGTCATCAGAAAAAATGCAGTTAATATATATTTAAAGAAACTTATTGATATTAAAGTACCTCACAAAATAAATCTTAGATACATACAAATGACATCCAGATTTACACAATACTGGCCTAAAGGAACACCAGACAATGTTTGATAAAGTGGTTTCAAACTCATTTTTAACAGCTCTGGAGCACTACTGAAGGGCCTCAGGCCCGTGGGATGGGCAGGAGACAGAGAAACACACACCGAATAAACAGGGCTCCAAGGCTTAGTTTGTTTCCACTGGGAAAGCACCACTTTTATCAGTTTTATTCTATATCACAGTCCAACATCAAAAAATTAAGTCAGAGACATACCCATTGAAACTATCCCCTCTTGAGGCACCTGGGGGCTCAGTCAGTCAAGTTTCTGCTTTTGGCTGAGGTCATGATCCCATGGTCATGGGATGGAACCCTAAGCTGGGCCCCCTGCTGAGTGGGGAGTTCTGCTTCTCCCTCTCCCTCTGCTGCTCCCCCCTGCTCCTGCTTTCTCTCTCAAACAAATAAATAAAATATTTTTTTTTTAAAATGTAATTATCCCCTCTCTAAATTTAGAAGCTATCTTCCTTAAATTTGTGGGGAGGATTAAATGAAATATCATAATGAAGAAAATAATAAAGTATACATGCTAAAATAATAAAAGTATTATAAATAATATTTTTGCATATTGAAAAAATTATTTTAGATAAGTTATATTGTATATGGTATTACTGAACACTGCGGACTCCCAACCCTGCAAACTTCCATGTCAGGATTTTACTAAACTTAAAATTGCATTATCATATCTACAAAATTAACATTCTAAATTGCTCAAAATAAATATGTATGGATATGCACCTGTGTATGGGCCATGCAAATTGACACAGGCAAATATGCCTATAGATTAAAATGAATCAGGGTGCAGAATTAAATGAAATCAGTTGGTCAATTTAAATTTTAATAAACCTTACCACTTGTGCAGATTTAGGTTAAGTATTCATTGTGATTTCTAAGAATCCTCCACCCTAGGAGGTTTCAGACACCATAAGCTGTGGGGAACACCCTCTGAGGAGCACTGATAAATGGCTGCTCATAGGGTTGCCACAGCTGCTAGAGATGATCTTGTAAAGAAGAAGAAAACAAGCACGCTCATGGAAAAAAGCACCGATAGAAGGCAGTATGATGTATGCAGCGCAAAACAGATTTACACTGCCCTTGTAACCCGGAAGTTTACAAACTGAAATGACCATCTATCAGGGGATACATGTTAATGAGATTATAAATAGCTACAAAGGAGGAAAAGCATAACAGGATAACAGCTGTTATAATTGGAAATGGTATTGGTAATCCTGTAAGGTATTAACAACCCAAATGCCTGGTAAGGGTGGGTAATAACCTGACCAAGGGAAGTGGGCTGGCTGGTGAAGACAACTGAGTAGGTTGACTCTGGCAAAGGATAAACAGTCTAAAAGGCACAGCTTTTCATCAGGTCCAGTGCGGGTAATCAATCAAGAAATTACATGACGCATGATTATCATCATCAAGGAAAGCTAAATACAAGTTTGATTTCTTTTTTTTTTTTAACTTTGCACTTAATTCAATAACTAAAACACTAAGGACCAAAGGAAACAGAACTTTGACTTGCAATCAAAGGACCTCTACGAATGCAGAGTTTGTAGCTAAGAGAACAGAGTTCCAGAGAAGCATATGGTGCCCATGGGCTCCTAAGTGGCCACTTGCAATTTAGGTTTTCAGCTTTTCTAACCCATAAGTAATCTGCAGCTTGGAGATTACAGAGGTGAGGAAAAACTTCCTCTGTTCTACTTCCATTTTCCCCTGATTGCTGGAGACCTGAATGATTGTCCACTGTGTTCCTGGATCCTTGCTTTTCAGCTTAACACTGTGGGGAGCTACTCAGTAGGGGCCTTACTGTAAATGAGCCACTGTTTTCTTTCCACACCCTGCTCATTCCTCTGTTCTTCAAGGGTATGATGTCAGCACTCTGCTTGGGCCAAGTGGAATCCATCAAGGCCCTGAGGGCCAAGAGGTTACCTCTCCCTAACAACCCCTTCTCCTATATCAAATTCCAGAAAAATCATGTCCTCCCTTCCACTGAAAGAGCTACAAGTTATTTTAAAGGCTGTAGGTCAGAATATATTTGAGCAGCCTTCATTTATCATCTCTCACCCATGTGCCCAGTTTTGAAATGGTTCCACTTTAAAAATATTTTTATTTTGCTATTTTTGTTTCCACTTTTTGGCCGGCACTCATTTCTGTCAAAGGAAAGAAGCAGAGAAGAAGTGTTCTACGTGTCAGATGGAAGGAATCTGCTAAGTGTCATTGACTGAAAGACAACGGCCTATATTCCGCAGCTGTTATGCATGAACACGCCATCCTGAAGTATAGGGTTAGAGTTACAGTAAATTATTCCTGGGAAATAGCTCGTGCAAACATAGCAATTTCTAAATACTGTCTAATAAAAATTAAGCAAGGTTCTTTTTCTAGCTTATCTCTACGTAAATGGGCGTCTTCTCCCTTAGCGTTACCTCTAGAAGTCATCTAGTTATATCCTGCCAACTGAAGAGTAATTCAGTTTGTCAAGGTGGATGCTGGGCTCTGTAGCAAGTTCCTCTTGCAAACAGAAAACACACAGGCTGACAAACTCAATTTCTACGTAGTCTAGGAATTTCTTAGTTTTCTTAGTTAGAAACTACCGCGGAAGCTTAGGAGGTGAGTCAAGAGTTCTAAAATATCTATAAAGTTATTCCCCAATTCCTCCTATAATGTGAGGTTAACATAAACAGTTCAGCTGGATTTTAATCACCAAAGGAAGTTACAATTTTCACTCCTTTGGAGTCGTCCAAGAAGACTGTAAGCACTGACATGTCTAGGATCGGCTAGGTATCAAGAAACTACAGGGAAAGTAATATAGTTTTTCCATTTTTAAGTGTAAAAATCAAGCATGACATATAAGATAGTATTTTGACAAGATGGAAAAGATTTCCAAATATTTGCATACTTGACAATGAGTATGATTTCCTTTGATTGGTTGTGCCTGAAGAGATTCCCTAACTAGGATGAAGACATGGGAACAGAAGAGGAGAACAGAAGAAAGAGAGGTGCCAGATGTCTAGAGTACTGAGAATGCCTGGTTACATCAGCTCTAGCCACATGCCTTCTCTTGAGGCCTGGGGGAGGAGTGGGGCAGGGCATGCATGCTAAGCCTTCTCTGAAGAGGAATGGCAAGCTAGGCATCAAGTCTTATTTTTGTTACAAGATGGTCATTCCTCATTTAGGAAGCACATCTAACCTATCTCATGTTAGAAGGTTAAAAATTGTATATATACAAAAAGTGATATATAAAAGGTAATTATCTGAGAGACCAAAGAGTTAAGAGCATCTGTCTTTTTCCACAAAGCCACTACCCTGGTCTTCTGAATGGCCCTTTGCTCCACTTTTGTTTACCTTTCTCCCTTGATTCCTCCACAGGTGGAAGAATGAAAGCATTAGGACCTAGTCTCATTGAAGCCTTAGTAAGGGAATAGCTTCTGTAATGTATCAGCATTTAAATAACAGAAGGCCACTCAACCTGCCAAAGAGGAAGCAATTCCATTCAAACAATGCCAGAGGCAGTCATGATTCCTAGGGTTCTCTAGGTTCTCTTTTGCTTAAATGCCCAAGACAAGTCACTCTGGTTGATGGGGCATGGCTGTCCTGAATGTGCAGGACCAGTGTCCTACTGGATACATAGGTTTCTCACAAGAGGAGGGTTAATTTTAAGCACACAGCTAAAGATGCAGAGCTTCAAACAAGAGAGAAGAACTCTGATATGTCAAACTGCCACTGAGCCAAAAACAACTCCTGATAAACTTGATTGATAGACACAGAGTTGCCAGATAAGAATATATAAGCTCCATGAGAACAGAAGACTTGCCCACCTTAACCACTGTTTTACACCCCTGAGTAAGCAAAGAACCAGTATACTGTGTTCTTTTCATATGTATCAAGTTAATACAGTAAATATTAAGGATATTTATTTGTCTAAACTCATTCTGGCATATTAAATTTTAGTTTGAGTAAATTTTTCTTCCATGGGAAGCCAGGCTTCTCTTTCGATTTTGACCATACACAAAATATACAGTGTTGTAATATAAACGCTTGCTGTAATCAAACCCTAGAGTCCTATAGAAATAAAAATTTCATGAACATCTTTGCCCTCTGAGCTGTCTGGAGAAGTGGCCGTTATCTTTCAAGGGACACAACCCATAAACCACTGAGTGGAGAGTGTCTCCGTGCTTGGTTACAGTTCACCTGGGATGGGAAACTTCTCTCGGACACATTTGCCATAAGAGACTTGTTGGTGTTGCAAATACTAATGAGTATTCTAAAACTGTTTGGAGGTCCTTCCATGATGTGAGGGGAAGGCTAGAAGAATATCTTCTGTAAACATACTGCAAAACTGGTAATAAACTGGAAGTTTGTACTCAGTCATATAATCTAAATACATTTACAATATGCTTAGATAAACAGCTTTAGGCCTATTTCTCTAAATGTTTAGATATTCTAATAAGTTTACAGATATTAATTTTAAAATATGGATATTTACTAAGTTTCAACTTCTGTGGAGACTACCAAATTAAATGTGTTCCATTATCACTAAAGTTGGAAAGTCACAAAAATGATTATACTTTTTTCCAGAGTAAAGTATGATTGATTTCACATAAGTGCATCAACTATAATATGAACGAAATTTTATTTGCAAATATATCAAGTAACAACATCATAAGAGCCCTGGAAAAGAGATAAAGTATCAAATTGAATGATATAAATTGAAAATAAATCCATAGCTATATTAATTACTTTAAGAATCTGAGATCCAACCAAAAGCTAAGCATTATGCTAGGTGCTGCAAATAAGAGAGACAGGAAAACAGATGTGGCTCCTGCTGCAAGTATCCTGCAATCCAGTGGGAGAGATGGGTTATTAATACAGTAATTGCAAAGAGGTGAAATTTCAAAATGTGACAAGTGCTCTGAATTAAAATTCCATCTGCTAGTTGGCTAGTACAACCTGACCGTGAGACAGAGACAGAAAGCCGTTTATAGTATATTTCAGAGGTTAGCAGGTCATACAGGGAATTGAGGCTATGAGAGAGAATTTAGTCTTTATTCCCAGAACGGGAAGACATAAAAGTTGGTAAGCATAGGTGATTCCATTGGGGAAAAAAAAAAAAAAAAAAAAAACAAACAAAACTTCCTTACTGGCTACATGCAGAGCGGACAGGAATGCAGCATAAATAGAATCTGGGAGATAAGGGTGGAGGTTTTCTCTCTGGCCCAGATGGACTAGGACAGTAGTTTGGAGGGGGTGGTCATGGGGATGGCACAGAGGAAGAGAAGCACATGAATGTGAGCAATATTTGGCAAGTCAAAGTGGTGTACTGGATGTAAGGGATGGAGCAGGGAGGGGCCGAAGATAGCTTCAGAATGAAAAAGGTACTCTGAGGCACTGCAAGAGGGTGAACCGCATGCTCCCAGAAAAGACAGGTGGGAGTCCCAATCAACAGAACCTCAGAAAGTGACTGTAATGGAAGTAGGGTCTTCATAGAAGTCATCAAATAAAAATGAGGTCATGAGGCCCTCATCCTACAGGACTGACTGGATACAGAGAACGGCCCAGAGACAAGGTGATGTGAAGCCATGCAGAGAAGATGGCCATCTACCAGCCAAGGAAGGAAGAAGGGGAAGACAGCACATTCTTGCTCTTGAAGCCATTCGGTTTGTATTACTTTGTTACCACAGCCCTGACAAACCAATGGAGGCCCATAAAGCCTAAGTGATTTCTTCTTTCCACAATGGACATGAGCGTGTGAAGTCAAAGTTTCTGTATATGACCACCCAATTTCTTACAATGCTAACACGTTACCTAACCAAGGCAAAAGAGTCAGAAACTAGCAAATGAATGTGGTGCGTTACTATTGACTAAAATGCAGACTTTACTCAAATTTTACCAATTTTGCATTTAATCACAGGTCTCCTTAGTCTCTACTTGTGATTGTTTTTCAGATTTTCCTTGTTTTTGCATGCCCCTAACAGTTTAGATGAATACTGGTTAGGTATTTTGTAGAAGAACCTCAAATTGGGTTTCCCTGATGTCTTTGTTTCCTCAAGTTTTAGGTTTGGGGGAAGAATGAATATGAGATCGGTAGAAGTTTCTCCTCATCATATAATATCAAAGCTACATGATATAGACATGACATATCACTGATCTGATTAAAGTAGTATTTGCTAGATTTCTCCATGGTCAAGTTATTATTTTCCCTCTCTATATTCTGTTCTTCGGAAGTGAGTCATGATGTCATGCATGCATTCAAGGAAAAGAAAGAAATACAGATTTTGTTTTTAAGGCTTAAAGAAAAAGATGACTCATCGTAGCACCTCTGTTTGTTTCTTTATTCATTTTTACTACTGCCCCGACCCACCCATCATCACTGCACTAAAACAGCTAGTTAACAGAGTGAGATCTAGCTAGCTGTTGGAGCGAAGCCTCCCAGGGCTAACTAAGTATTGCTTTTAGATTGCAAGAAAATTACTAGTGACTGAAAGGCAATACAGAAATTGCAAGGCAGAGTAGAAGAGCAACTGCAGATACTGAAGAAATTAACTACATAAAATTTATTTACAAATATTGTCTATGAGTTAGCAGCTAAAGGTCAGCAGATGTTCTCGGGTAACAGCACCTTCAAAATAAGGGCAGGAAATCTGCTAAGTTGTGACAGTCTTGGTGAGACACAGAGAATTACTAAGGGTAATTGAGAGTGATGGTGAACAAGAGACATGGGATCCACTAATTTATGTGGTGAGAAAGTGTCCACTGAGGTTCACATCTCACCAAGTTTCACAGTATTTTGTAACCTATCAAGAGTGATTTGCAGCAGTCGCTTTAACTCCTAAAACCACCTAGCTGCCCAGCACAGGATGGGTCCACAATCACCACCTGCTGCAAATATCTCATGGTCTAAATAGGGAAACAAACTGCATAAAACTTAACCGGCATTGCAAAACTTACAGAAAAACAAATTGGCCTAAGAGAGACCTGAGTAAAAGCTCCTGAGATTATGCAAATATTTTTCCAACTCTTTCTTGATTTCTTATTTCAGACTCTAATATTGAAGCCAGGGACAAGATTAAGAGGGGAGTATAGCAGCTGGTGCAGAAGAGTCAGGTCAGGGCATATAACTTTAAGTGATGGTGAGGACATATGGATAGACTCCACTATGCCTTCAACTTGAATTAAACTCTTGTTCATACAAATTGCAGAACTATCCCATGATAGAGCTCACACTGACAGAATTTAGCTTAATTTTACGTCAAAACTTGTTCCCACAAACTTAACAATTCAAAATATCAGGAGCACCAGAAGCTAGTAACATATAATCTGTCCAGAATATATTTTATTTGTTTCCCAATAACAATGTAAGTTAAATAACCATACCCACATTGGGGCGCCTGGGTGGCTCAGTTGATTAAGCAACTGCCTTCGGCTCAGGTCATGATCCCGGAGAACCGGGATCGAGTCCCACATCGGGCTTCCTGCTCGGCAGGAAGCCTGCTTCTCCCTCTCTCGCTCCCCCTGCTTGTGTAACCTCTCTGGCTGTGTTTCTCTCTGTCAAATAAATAAAATCTTTAAAAAAAAAAAAAACCCATACCCACATAAACAGTGATATCAACTATATTTCTTTTATATTTATGTATTATTTTATGATAGAGAATCAATGATTGAGTTCTTTTCAATATGAGGACTCCCGAAAGACTATTTAAGTTTAGATAGTTATATTCCTTTTTTTAAAAATGAGAATTCGAGGGGCGCCTGGGTGGCTCAGTTGGTTAAGCGACTGCCTTCGGCTCAGGTCATGATCCCGGAGACCCGGGATCGAGCCCCACATCGGGCTTCCTGCTCGGTGGGAAGCCTGTTTCTCCCTCTCTCATTCCCCCTGCTTGTGTTCCCTCTCTCTGTGTGTTTCTGTCAAATAAATAAAATCTTAAAAAATAAAATAAAATAAAATAAAATATATAACAATGAGAATGGGAGCAAACAGAATAACTAGCTCATAGGAGTTACTAAAATAATCTGTTTAGTTAGTAAATTATCAGAAATGGTAACATAAATAACTGCCAGCTATTCCCGAAGTCTGGGTGTGCAGTTCTTTTAAACTACATCAATTCATAGTGTTGCTCTTACTCTGGGACATAGAGCCATATTCAGAGCCCAAGACTTCCTGGATATCAGACATGAGCATGTACCTGGATGCCTAGTGGTGCACCGAATGAGTCAGACTTCTGTAACGCTGTACTTGCGTTTATTCATGGAACTTGAAAAAAGGAATTTATACAGTAATGGTAACAATTCCCTTCTTCTTGCCAGTCAACTCAACTTGACCCAGAACATACTCTCCTTCCCCCTCCTTCTTTCTTCTCTGGCATTGTCCCTAAAATCACCGCCTTCACCATGACTCCCTTCAATATAACTTCCTTTATCATCATCCCCTGCCTCTTACTCTGGCTATCATACCTCCTCCTCCTCTTCCTTCTAAGCAATCTATAGAAGACCCATTCCAAGGAATCCAGTGCCAGAGTGGTGCGAGAAAGGGAATGAATGTTGCAGGCAATGGCTCTGAATGGTCTGGAGTCTGCAGACCACCACCAGGTGCTCTGGAGCTCTTTTTATAATATCTCTGAATGAGAAATACTGACCTTTCATGCTTTCATTCAGTGTGCTTTGAGGTTACGTTCAGGTTACCTTTTCCTTTCCCCCCCTTTTTTTTTTTTTTAAGTTTCACTTAGAGGCACCCTTTTGAAATGAACTGTTATGATAATTGTGGAAATTCTGAAAATCATAATACTTTGGCTAAGATGATAAGAAATGAGGCAGATTAAGGCAACAGGGTCCACTGATTATTCTCAAATTCTCAAGTTGTACAAACGATGTGCAATAATACAGTACTGATTAATACCTGTAAGGGCTTCTGCCCAAGTCTAAGACTACTCAAATATTTCCCCAAACACAGTAATACTTAACCATCTTTAGATCATTTTTCAGTACTATGGCTTAAATCAATGTTTTCTTCTTCCACTTACTTATCTACAGCTTGTTATATGATCTCTATAAGCTTTACCTAAGATTCTGCCCACTTTATTGGTTCTCCCTTTTAGCAATACGGTGGTTAAGCCACTCAATCCTGGATAAATTTACCATAGGGAATAAGATCAAACTCATATATATTGCATAATATACCAAAAGTTAGTATGGATGTCCAGAAGCCACAGGTAATTAAACAGACAGACATGGATCTGACATTCAACTTATTTCACTATGCTATTCACTCCTCTTCGCTAAGAGGAACGAAGTACGCCTGAGCTTCAAAGTTGTATTTTTTCACCCACCACAAAATGACTGAAAACATTAAATGATATTTCATTTTATTATTTTGTCATATTTATACTATACAATGAAAATGAATACAGACTTGAGTTCCCCACACACTTCATAAATGAGAATCACATTCCATGACATTATGGAATGTGATAATTAGGAACATTTTGATTTTAATGGTAGACTGTTGTACGCTTAACCAACTGGGTCCCAGATTGAATAATGAATTTATAAGAGATAAAAAGAATAATAAAATGTACTGTTGTAATGACAGTCACCAATTTACTGACTATATCATTACCAAATAACCTCATGGTGTACTCATGAAGAATAAAATCTCATGCTTTCCCAGTTTTAAAGGCTATACAAAATCATGGCTTTGGGAATTTTAAGGAATCAATGCCAAAGTATTATGTAACAGTGTTTGTGTATATTAGCAATATATCTGTCTCCAGATAATTTACAAAAGAAAATGTATATGGCCCAATAAAATAAAGTGATTCAAATTCTAATAAATGACTAAAATTTTGGAAGGATATACAAGGAGAATGGCAAGAACTTCAACTGACACAAAAATTGTGAGTTAGAAGTATATTTGGTCAAGGGCCTGGGTATCTGGTATCCCAAAGAAGAGGAAGAGTTATGCTGAGGATATATACCCCAGAAATGTTCCAGGTGGCACTGAGGGAATATTCAGCCAGGGTACACTGGGGATTCACTAGCTCAGGGGCCTTTTCTCGTTAACACAGTGACCTCTGAAGCAAATATACATAATCCTAAAATCGTCCCAAAAAGCAGAGCCACCTGAGAAAAGAGAGGATTAACCTCCATCTCAAGGTGATTGCTTCTGGTTTTAAAATCCCACATCCTGAAATTCCAGCCATGAGACTCCTTAACACTAGTTCCCCTCATCAAGTTAGGCCAGTGATTCTCCAACTTTAGCATTGGAATCACTTAAAACGCTTACTGGAACACATTCCTGAGCCCCACACACAGAACGTCTGATTCTGTGCCTCTGGATGATGCCCAAAATTTTGCGTTTCTCTCAAGTTTTACCAGGCGATATGGATGTTGCTCATCAGGAACCACGCTTTGCTAACCTGTATGCAGAGGAGCTGTGCATCTCTGATCTCAGGTGAATCACAGCTATTCTTTGACTTCTAACCCTTCCCACCTTCTCAGGAATCTTTCTCAGTGGCTTCCCCGTTCAGGATAGAACTCGGAAATACTTTCTAAGTGACATGAGCGAAAGGCAGAAAACAGTGGAGAATGAAGAATGCCTTCTGAACCCTGAGGCTTTTTCTGCCCAGAATGATGGCAGTAGCTGGTGTTCTAATCTTTGGTGAAAAAATTGGCAAGGTTCCCTGTTAGGGAAAGAGATTTGCCAAATACCTTGCAGAAGAGAAGGTCTCCCAATAAAAGAGCTATTTTAGTGCCTTATTTCTTCTAAACAAAGTTCAATGACCAATAACCCCCCCCCACCTCACTGAAAATCCGATTTATTCTGTGCTAACTGCTGTTTACAAATTCGCCAATGCAACCAGTCCTAATTTAAATAATTATTGCTTAGACCCCCACCGTTCCTACTATGTAGGGATTGGGGTCAATTCTTCCATAGAAACTAATATCACCCAAGTCTGAAGGGTTAAACTGACAGAGGGTATAGGCTCAGGGCCTATGTCCATGGGGAGGTCACCCTTCTCTGACTCTGGGAGGTCTACAGGGACAGGGCTCCTGCATACACTCCCCAACCTACACTCTGAGCCAGTCACCTTACCGAGCTTCCTGCACATGAGTGCTTAATATCACTGGAGATGAGAACCTTGAAGACGTTCATTCTGTCCTCATAGCCCCACCAACTACAATGTTCACTTGCACCTTAGGAATCACTGCTTGTGTCACCCGTCAATTTATCCTGAAGGCCAAACCTCCCGAATTAAGTATATTAGTATACATAGTTACCCAGGTTTATATCTATGAGGGAACTGGGGGAAGGGAACACCTGAATCTTGCCCAGTCTGCCAGAGCCAAAGGAGCAGTTCCAATTTTAGTGCCCCTCCTTATTGGGATTGGAATAGCCGGCTCCACCGCTATAGGCACAGCCTCTTTAACAGTGGAAGATAAAAACCTCAAATATCTAAGCCAACAAGTAAATAAAGATCTAGGGCTTTGAGAAAGTTCTATATCCAAGCTTGAACAACAAGTCAACTCTTTGGCTGAGGTTGTCTTACAAAATAGACAGGGCCTCAACTTGCTCTTCCATAAACAAGGAGGCCTCTGTATGGCTCTAGGAGAAACTTGTTGTTTCTACGCTAACCACTCTGGAGTCTTTAGGAACACCCTGGCTCTAGTCCAAGATAATCTCAAACAAAGAGAACTACAAGGCAGGCCTCTAACAACTGGTTTCAATCTCTGTTTTCCTGGTCCCCTTGGCTCATGACTTTAATATCTACAATAGCAGGCCCGTTGCTGTTCCTATTATTGGGAATAAACTGGGACCATGCATAGTTCGAGGCATCCTAAATTATGTCAAAGACAGTATCCATGCAGTCAAAATTATGGTACTTAGAGCCCAATACAACCCTTTGGCCATGGAAGGGTCAACAATTTAACTTAAGGTACAACTCAAGGGGGGGGATGTTAAATGGTTACCAGATACCCAAAATGGCAATTGTGAGGCTAACTAAGAACGTCTGACCCTAGGTGAGCCCAATAATATGAACATTTCCCAGAACTCAGAGCTGGAAAGCACCCAACCGGCCCTGACCAATTACAGAGGAATAATAAATCACCGCCCTGCACTATTGTGCATAACCAGCTACTCCTGCTTCTGTAAAAGAATAAGCTTACTGCTGTTGCTTTGTTATTGAATGGAGACATGTCCACCTGGATATGTTCTGTTCCTTTGGAGACATGTCCACCTGGATATGTTCTGTTCCTTTGGAGACATGTCCACCTGGATATGTTCTGTTCCTTTGGAGACATGTCCACCTGGATATGTTCTGTTCTTTTGGAGACATGTCCACCTGGATATGTTCTGTTCCTTTGGAGACATGTCCACCAGGATATGTTCTGTTCCTTTGGAGACATGTCCCCCAGGATATGTTCTGCTCCTTTGGAGACATGTCCACCTGGATATATTCTGTTCCTTTGGAAACATACTCACCAGTATATGTTCTGTTCCTCTGGAGACATGTCCACCTGGATATTTCTTTGCAGACATACCCAGGAGGGTTTGTTTCATTTCTTTGGAAACATGCCCACTAGGGTCGGGGCCCTCGCAGAGACTGGACTCTAGCGAGCGGTCACTGGCCAGCTATAATAAACCTCTCATTGTTTAACCCTTAATGGTGTCAGAGGTGATTCCCTGAGTGTGTCCTATAAACAGGTGTTACACACAAACAATGAATCATGGAACACTACATCAAAAACTAATGAAGTACTGTATGGTGACTAACATAACATCATTTTAAAAAGTATTTATAGCAGCACTATTCTCAGTATCCAAAATGTAGCAATAGCCTATGTCCGTGAACAAATAAATGAATTAAAAGAAAGAAAGAAAAAACAATCCACACCTCAGACATATGAAGTGAGTGGTAAGTAAAAAGAGCAATGACCTTAGAGTTATGCAGACTGCCAGATTTTTAGTCTTGATTTGGCAACTAGAAGATTTTCTAAAAAAGAAAAAAAAATGCAACTCCTATCACCTTTGTGTGCCTCAGTTGTCTCACCTGGGGAGTGAGGAGGTTTGAACTCTCTGCTATCTCAGGTTGCCTTTGGGTCTACCACCCTTTGATTCTAAAACAAAAGTACCAGGAAAACTCTTTGAAGGTAGTTTCTCTCTTTGTTCCTTCCATTTCCCATTAAAGCCCAGCGCACTGCGCACCCAGGGATGCCAAGTGCATGAACAGAGAACAAGACACAAACAGCCTACGAAGTCACATCACTTGAATTTACAGTGCTTGGGGATCTGACCTTTTTTTCTTTCTCCTTCCAACTTTAAAGTACATATTCTCTCCTTCTCTCATCTCTTTATATTTCGTGTCTCCCATCTTCTCCCGTATGGAAACATGAGTTCTCTAACGAGATTAATAAAAATTGTCTTTCCATTATAAAAGGGGAGGGGCAGTGCTGAAGTGCTCTGTAGAAGCTCCTTAGCTCTTAAGTCCTTGTTTGCAGTACTTTCAGTGCACTCCCAAAGGGTCCTGCTACATCTAACTTTGCAGGCAAAATTTTGAGCCTAGAAGGTCAGATGCATAAAACGTGAGCTAACTTGTAAGTAGAAGAAACCTAAGAGGTCAGAGTTAGTTGACTTCGGTCACCCCCAGGGGCTCTTATCTGTCAGGTATTGCTAATCAAAATTTCTATCAGATATGGAAACTTTACAAATATGCCATGATCTGGTTTTTGCTGGGCATGACAAAAACCAAAAACCTAAATTTCCTGGTATGTATCATCTATCAATAAATCCTTTAAACATTCAGTGACTCCTATAGGTTAGAAGTTTTTCCATCTTCTTGAATGAATGCCTCATTGATTCATCTCAGAAGACAGAGATTATTGTAAAAAGAACTCAATATAACATTTCCCTGATTAGAACTCGGGACTAATTCTCAGCTTTGTCTGGCCCTCTCTACCAGTGACCATTCTACCAGAACCTTAAATCTGGGTGTCTTTCTGAGGAAGATGGTTATACACACTCTGCTTATACACTGCAACCAGTGGAACTTTTTGAGTCTGGCATACTCCTGAAGGTGCCAAATACCACAGAATCTCCTGTCCCATTAATCCTGCCCCTGGTTAAGTAAAGGAACTTTAAGCAGTGATCATAGAGAAATAAGTCAAATATTCAAAGCAGAACTTGCTTTGCCTCCTGTAATTTTTGACTTTCCTTTCTTTACTGTAAATGCCAGTAATTAATGGAAGTATGTGTGTTTGAGTGAGATTCCTGTCCTTCCCTCTCCTTGTCAATGCTGGCTTTGAGATTCGACAGTCTTCTATTTGTGAGGGACAAGAACTACACCACAAGGTGCTGGGGCTTAAAAAGGAATGAAAGGATGAATACGGACAAGGAAAAAAGCAAAGCAAGAATGAAAATTCTAACCTCCAGACTAAAATAAACTATTTTTGACCAAGGATTATTTAACCAATAGTATCAGTTTCTTGATTTATCTGAATTTATTATTTCAGTTCCAATAACTGTATATAAATCACTTGTCTCTGAAAACATGATCTATCTCCTCCAAATGCAAATCTACCTTACTATAAAAGGGCATCCAAGGGCAGGTTATGTGAATTTCAGGGGAAATATTCTAAAGGATAGCTCATGATCAAATATCATCATAAACCCTAAAGAAATAATTTTGTTATTGTTGAGTGGTCCCATCCAGTCTCTATAACATCACCTTATTTGATTTCCACAACAACACTATAAAAGATATCATTATTCCTAATATTTTTGAGGCTCAAATAGGCTTATATAGCCTCTACAAGGCCCAAACAGCAGACCTAGTCTGTGTGTCTCTAGAGCCAGTGCTCTTAAAGACACTTTACATGGAGAGACTGTGGTATTGTTCATGGGAGAGGTTATTTGCAAGATAAGAGCACTGGGGGAGAATTCAGAAAGTGAAAATGTGAGCCTGGATCCCAACACACATTCATGACACAACTTGCCCTAGGTCATCAGTTCCCTTCTGTGCCACAGACATCATTGTTTGGCTGAGACTCAATTCTGGGTTGTACTGAATGCCAAATGAGATAAATACACACTAGCACTTAAGAAACTATAAAAGCTATCAAAACACAAAGAATTGCTATCTCAATATTATAAAGAGATATATTCATATCCTTGTTTCTTAAATGATGGATGAGGAGGCAAATACAAGAACAGTTTTGCAGACACAGGGAGAAGTAAAGGAGATAATGCACAATGAGAGAGACAAGACCCACTGGATGGGAAAAAAATAAGAGAAAACTTGGTGGGCTTTCTATGGCAGCTAGAGCTCAGGGAAACCAAACACAGCCCAGAGGCAGGGTCTAGCTCACAAGATCCAGAGGACTCAGTCCTCCTGGGTCCAGACAGGGAAGTGAATCTGCTGGGACAGATAATTATTTGAGGCCTGTTGGAGCCACTCAATCTATTTTGTCAGATATAAATAGTACAAATCAGATTGTCTGCCAAATCTTAGACAACAAGTATTGCATGCAAATGAAAAAGTGAAGTAAACAAGGGATAGGACCTGAAATAAGGGGGCAGCCCAAGTCTCATTTCCAAATCGGGAGATTTTATGTGCATTATTGTGGATGTGATTAGCTTTCTGCTCTTGAAATAAGCCTACAGTTGTAGCCTTCATTTTTACACCCATTCTCTCTTAACCTCTCGTTATTCAGATTCTATCCTTAGCAGAATGAGGTTCTTATTTTCCTCCCATTTCTTAGATTATTCCATCTCTGAAAACTTTTTATTTATTTATTTTTGTAATTAATTTTTTTTTCTTGGCCTTCTCACCTTTGAAGGAGGGTGTAACATAGGCTCATTTCTTGGTCTTTTGCTGTTTACCCTACACACATTTGATTTTTGATAGATCAACACATGACTTCTACCTGTATGTTAATGATTTTAAGCCATTAGCTCCAGCCTGCCACCTTTTGTGAGCACTGGTCCTATATTTCCTACAGCCTCTAGTTCATATTCTGCTATTACCTAGAGCTTATTATCCATCATCTCTCTTGTACTGTAATATATCTCCACTCTTTGGTTTTTCTTCATATGTCATCATTTTCCTAACCAGCCAAGGTCAAGACCTCTGAGTTGATCATACCACACTCACCCCATTTGACACAACTGGGAGAATTATGCTGCAGTCACATCTAACTTCTGCATCACACTTACCCCATTCCCTGTGACCCCACAAAATAAATTCATCTCCAAAGTTACTCCTTTATTTCTGTGCAGTATTTCTTCCAACCATCTTTCTATCCATCCTTATTTTCCTTTCTCAATGCTGCCACCTTAATTTCAGTCCTAAAACTTCTCATCTTTGGGCAATTGACAGAATTTTGTAATTGAATCACCTTTCACCCTTAGTCTTTCATAAGCATCATTTACATACAGCCAGATTAATATTCCTACATATTTTTAAATCAGATCACTGCCCTCATACATAATATTTCCCTTAGCTCGCTAATCTAGGAGAACAAACCTCACCCTTTTATGTCATTCTTTTCATTATACTCCTACCCAAACCCTCAGTTTCTCTCAAAACATTTTTTTTTCATTGCCTTTACACACATCTTACATTTTCCAGCCTTTGTGCTATCCATCTCATGGTATAGCCTATCTTTTGTGTGCCTATCATCTTTTATTAACTTTGAAGCATTATGCCTTTTATACACTCTAAGTCCTATTTTCATTAAGTTCCACTTGCTCTTCTGAAAGTGCCACAAATATTCTATATGTACCTACATTGTATGTAATGAAAGAGAGTGGATGTGTATTATTAAACAAGAGCAATTTTCTCAAAGAGCCCAAGAATGATGTAAATTCAGGTCCTCTGAGCCTCACCTTGTAGTTCACTCTCAAGTTGAGAAAACATAGACATGTCATGACCTGAAGGTCAACCCACTCAGGTTCATGGACAATGGTCTTATGTAAACAAACTCGACTGCCCCATCTTATTTTCTTACCCATCCATCACGCTAAGAATCTTAAAGCTGTCACAGATGCTCCTATAGCCACCTTTCATGTCTAGTGTTGCTAACCTTGGCAGGGATACCTCCCTTCCCTTCACCAAATGAGAGAACTGCTGGTGGTAGCTCATAACCTCGAAGCAGCAGGAAGACAGTGTTGGACTTCAACCTGCTTCCTCAGAGACACAGCTACAGAGCCATTCACTGAGCAAGGCACCTGCTGTTGGACAGGTGCCCAGTTCCAGGGAGCATTCATCAGCACATGCAGCACGGCTTTGCCAGAAATCAGTGAGGCTCCATGTTTTCATTGGTAAGTTAAGTTGCAAATATAGCAGAAACAGTAACAAATATAGGACTACCTCTGCATGTGGCTGGGAACGATAATAAAATGAGAAAGACAATGAAGGACACAGCAGACTATGAGGAGGATATTCCCAGATGATACAGCAGCGATCTAAAAATGTGGGCTTGAGTTCAGTTATGTAGAAATCAAGTTTTCATCAATTAAAAAATGATGGCTTTGGATGGTCTTCTGGATTATTTTCAGGAAAGAAAGAATCAGAGAAAAGAGAGGAGAGATGCCAAGTATACCCTTGACTGAAAGCAAGTAGACTTACCTATCGATGCATCTTATAATCTTCTCCTATCTTTAATATTTTAATAAATTAATCAGGAACAATTCTACAAAATTGCTACTCCTTTTTCATGTTTCTTTATCCCTTCTTTTCTTCTTTCTTTCTTCTTTTGCTCTGTTTCTTTTCAATACCAGCCTCAACCGCCACCAAAAGCTCACTGGGGTTCTATGGAAACTAATCCTGTAAGGCGCATCTTGTTGTCAAAGCAGAACAGAGGTTCCACTGAAGGAAGAGCCAGGAGCTTGGCATTGGCCACAGTGGTGCCAACAAGAGATGAAAACACTGAATTCGGGGGGGGGGGGAGGGAGGATTATGGCATAATGGCAATCTAGCTCTTTTCACATTCCTCACAAGCCCTCTGTAGTATTCTGTCCCCACCTAGGGCTGAGCTTAGCCAGGGAAAAACTGTGGCCATGATGCCTTCAAATTCTCAGAAAAACAATGTAGCTGTCTGTCAGAGCAGGGCTGCCTGTCAACTGTCTCCTGATCATCTCCCTTGCATTAGAAGTGTTCAAGTAGAGACAGGTGACCCCTTGAAACCTCTTTCTCTCAAAGAACTTCTGATGTTTTGCTAGATCAGAGGTGCTTAAGCCTTCAACAGGACATGTGAAAGAAAAGAAAATCCTCATCTCAGTTCATTAGCAAAGCATTGTTTTTCCTCTCCGTATCTGCTCACATTCAACCTAGTATAAATATCTACTTGTTTAATGCATACACCTTGTGAACAGGACTTTCAGGATGCTGCTAAGCTAAAGTAGAAACAATAGAAGATTTATATTTTAAGTAGCTTTATGCAAAATGGTTGGGTGTAACATAGGGTTAATATTTAAGAAATGAGGATATCCCGAGAATTAATAAAGGTTACTAATCATCATGACCCAATTTCTGCCATGAATCCTTGTATACCCTCCCTCACCGAGCATGCAAGTGTTTGTTTCCAGAGGACAGGAAGTGGAATATCAATGGATGCATGCCTCTTACACACACAGTGATATTTCCTTTATACTTCCACCTACCTACACACTTTCATGTAGGGACGAGAAGACTGTGATGACTAGAGTGAAGAGACTTCTGAGAAAAAAGTTTGAATAGGCTCTAGGAAAAGGAGATTTGGGCCAGGTTACCAACCAGTCTGCTCACTTTGGTTAAAGGTAGGCTCAGCCCTTTTCCTCCAATATTCTTTCCCTGTGCCTTTTTCTAAACTTTCCTTGTATTACTCCACAACAGGTGGCAGGAAATTGCATGGCTAAAAGGAAGTGATTTGTATATCAAATATTTTGTGTGGTGACAGTAGGGACCCACTGGTGAATTATTTGCCTCATTAATTTATTCTTTCTATAACATTGAGCTAAGGAACATTCCAGGATGCCTATGATAGGTAGTTGAAAAATGGGAAATAGAAATCAAACTTATGGCAGCAGATAATGAAGACAATAAAGATGATGACAATATAGTAGAAGCTAAAATTTATCAGTGTTTGCCACATTCCAGGCACTATACTAGAATCTTTGCATATGTTCTGCCCAAGCATCCTTATACAGATACACAGACACAGGAACATGATATTCAAAACCACATTCATTTGAATCCAGTGAAACCATTCTTTGTATTTCACTTGTTTCTGATATAACCAGTATAGGACTGAGTCAACAAATATTCAAGATGAACCTGAGCACCTTACACTGCCAGAAAAAAAGGAAATGTCCACAAACAGAGCAACTAAAACCCCATAATGATGGGGTTACATCAAAGAGACACATAAGACAATGAAATGACCTTCAAAGAGCCACAGCTCTCCAGTTTAAGCAACAAAATTAAACAATACAGATCATAATTCAAACTACAAAATAAACATCCATGAGTTCATCTTGTTATAAATAAATGATTAAATTATTAATAAATGGGGGGATAAACAAATTTTGTGTTCAAGACAACTGCAAATAACTTACGCAGATGCCTCATCTTCCAGGAGACGGAGCATGACTTCTCACTGCTTCATGCGCTGATTCTCTATAGTGATTTTCTTCCAAAGAGTACAACACAGAAAGGGAGAAAAACAGTACTGTTGTAGTGAAGAAACCTGAGAAACACTTCCTCAGCCAGATACCAAGGTCACAATCAGTGATAAGTCATACTGATAGCATACACCTTGATATGATGTGTTGAAAAAGGTACTTTTACTTCTGTGGTCTTCTTTCCAAAAATCCATAACCCCAATCTATGATGAAAATATCAAACAAATTTCAGTGGAGAGACATTCTACAAAATACCTCACTAGTACGCCTTAAAACTGTCAAAGTTATCAGGAACAAGGAAAGTCTGATAAATTGTCACCATCTACAGGAACATAAGGAGACATGACTAAATATAATGTGATACCTAAATGGGATCCCAGAACAGAAAAAGGACAGTAGGTAAAAACTAAATAAATCTGAGTGAAGGCCAGACTTCAGTTAATAATAATGTATCAACTATGGCTCATTAACTGTAACAAAGGTACCATACTAAGGTGAGATGTTAATAACAGAAGGAAACAGGTAACTGAAGAAATTGTAGGGTTTTGTTTGTTTTTATCTCTAAAACTGATCTAACATAAAACTTTAAGGTTAAAAAGTATTTTTAAATGTTGCCTGCCTAGGACACCTGAGTAGCACAGTGGGTTAAGCATCCTACTCTTGGTTTTGGCTTCGGTAGTGATCTCAAGGTCCTGAGATCGAGCCCCATGTAGGACTCCATGTTCAGTGTGGGGTCTGGTTGAGAATCTCTATCCCCTCCCTTCCTCCCTCCTTCAAATAAATAAGTCTCTCTCTCTCTCTCTCTCTCTCTCTTTTTTTTTTCCTAACGGCTGCATGACTTCTCTTCTTTTATAACAGCGGATGGATAATTGCTAATGCAAGAGTAGCACAGCAGGGTTGGAAATTTAAGCAGCAAAGGTAGCTCTGTATTTCAAGGGTCCTTCACTACTTATTTTCTCTTTATTTCCAGAATCCCTAACAGGGAACTTCTGTTAAAAGAAGGGTCTTTTTGGCCCTTGAGCCTGGGAAGCCTAAGGTGTCAAAGTGAGGTTAGGAAAAGCTTCTGAAGAAATGAAATGGAAAGAATGTGTTTTTTAAGGTCCCTGGCCTTTGGCCATGGGCTGCTGTAGTTGACCACAGAGAAGTTATTTTTCAAAAAGAAATTATGGTGCCCCACTACATACAAGGTGTTCAAGATGTGTGGACAACTTCCACAAATACACAGTAAAATTGCCTATGGTGAGCAAGTTTCAAAGGGAGAGAACAGAGGAGCTGAAGGGAGCAAAAGAGAAGTGATTGAGCGAAAGAAAGGGGAGAAGATGACTCTGGTTCTCTGCTTTAGCAACAACAAAAGCTACCAGCTTAGGAACAGCTCCGCTGGGATCCCCAGAACAGCCTTTTGCATTTCGGATTCCCTCATTTCTCAGGTCCTTGTATCAGCAAAAGACAGATGGTCTATGACTGCCAGGCAATCAGAAAAACGAGCAAGTCAAGGGAACTTGGTGGAGTGAAATGATGTGGTAATTCCAGTTAGCTGAAGGATGAGGCTCAACTACACAGAGTTGGGGAGGAGTGTACTCTATACCAGATAGCTCTTTTTGACTGAAAGATATGTTTGCAAGCCTGAAACTAGCACCTTTCAATGCTGGGCCTCCTCCTACTCCCCCTTCAGGAGCTATGAGTAGGGGAAGGCCATATATTATACCTCATGCTTGTAGGCTGACTATGAAAAAGGCAGGACTGATATATTTTTGCCGTATGGAACATAAGCTCTATAGACATCTATCTTTCATTGTAGAAGCCAAGCATTTAGATGTTAAAGCTGCATCTCATAGAAGTTATGCTAACTTCTCAGAAATGATTTTTTTTCCCGCGCATGTAGACATATATGGAACGCTCTACAGCTATTAAAACCACTTTCTGCATCAACTGAGCACTAATCATTTCCTTCTACCTTCAAAGTCACGTGACACTGTGGAGCTGACTAAGCACCTAAATGGGAAGGACTGAGTCAAGAGAGCAAACTTGGGAGTGATGGTAGTAAAAGGACAGGGGGAGGAGTGGCCACAACTATGTCCTAAGAGACTGGGAATTCGCAATCCATGTAGTATAGGATGGCAGACTTGCACTATGAAGTTAGAAGGTGCCCTGAGGGCTGAATGTCACATGGAACACTGAAAACAGCACCAGGCACAAAGCAAGCACTCCTTAAGGGGAGCTGCTCTTATGGTTTCTGGTTGTTACTCTTTCTTATATCATGTCCAACAACAAATCTGGGCTGGGTGCACATGCATTATAGACCTTTCTCCCATCATAGATTCATTCCTCACCCTTTCTCACACCATGAATTTCCACTGCTGTTTCTGCTGAGACATGTTTCACCATAACCACCCTATCCTACCTTTTTCTACTCTCCTTTGTTTGGGAAAATCAGTTTCTGCTGTAAAGCGACTTTGTTAGGTTTTTCCTGTCATCATGCAGGGCAAAAAAATATTGTACAAGAAAAGTGCTTCCTGGTATGGGGCAGGTTGATTCCTGCCAGCTTCCCCACTGCCTGGCCTGGGTGCACAACCTTCAGCCCAACCACCTGCTGATTTGGCTTTCTGGAGAGAGACATCCTATAAGTAAACACATGTAGGTTGGATGCTAGAAAAGATTACCCATGTTACCAGTTAAAATATTGGCGTTTCTGTCTGGCTCAGTAAGAAGAGTATGTGACTCTTGATCTCAGGGTCATGAGTTCAAGCCCCATGCTGGGTATAGAGATTACATGAACACACAAAAAAACAAACTTACTTTAAAATACTGGCATTCTTAGTTACTTAAAAAAAAAAAAAAGCTAGAAACAATCTTATGCTACCCATAGTCCTTGCCAACACACCTATTAGGTCGCCCACCCCTCCCTCTGGACAAATAATTTAGTTATTGCTCAGAAACCTTTTGGGGGTCCACTGTCAGACAAGACCCAAAATGCCCTCCTACCAGCCATCCTTTCAGTATTCGTCATCTGGCAAAGTAAAGTTCCCTGTTTACGTTACTACCAACGTAGACATAGTTCTTTCTCCTGACCTGAGCAAGACCAAGCTCTCAAACACTAAATACCAGTCCTTCTACGTCTGCTACTGCCATGTTTAGCACCTTGTGCTATCATTCCCACTCTATTGCCCCAGTATTTGTCATTTGTCCCTGCCCTTTTTTCCCCTGTTCCCCTTCTCGTTCCAGCTCTCATTCTTCTGTCAGAGGGATTTGGGAAACATCCAGACCTGAGACCCACCCTCCAGGAACAGGGCGCAGCAAGGCCATCTGGAGAGGCTCGCTCTCTCTTTCTCATTTGCTCTCACTCACCCCTCCCTCTGCCCATGCTTTACCCCCAGTGGATTGTGTTGCAGGCCTGAAACAATCCTGGCAAGGTCACACTGTTTGATTCTGCTGTCAGTTTAAATTATGTCTCAGCTTTTATATCTAAATCACAATACAAGAGAAGAAAAAAAGAGAGAGAGAGAAACAGAGACAGCAAAGAGACATGACAACATCCTACAGCGAGTAGAGAAATGACATTTCAATTGGGCAATTGATCTGTTCCCTTGACAGATGGCCCCTTTCCTCACTCCTAATCATTATTTAACATATAAGAACTCTGAGCCCACTGCAAGCCCTCTATGGATGGAATGCACACTTCCTTCTGGAGGGCAGGGGAATAAAACATTTTCTATAATGGCAAAAATAAGAACAATATTTTAAGGCGACTCTTTTTAGAAATAAAATGCTTGATCATTTATATTAAAAACAAGCTATTTATTCTCAGTAGTGAACTGCAATTCCCTAAATTCCTACAGAGTACATGTGACTGCAGTGTCTAGATTCCATTCAGTTTAGCAATTACCAAGACATGATTTTAAAACTATATTCCACTAGTGGGCTGTGTTTAAATAACAGCTGCATAAAGTCAAGGGTAAGAAATGGCCAATCTGATGTCTATGGATTGTTCCTGCATTATACATACCCTTACTCAATAAAAAGGTAGTTCTTTTTTGTTTTACAAGTGAGTTGACTTGAAGCTTTTAACTGAAGGGTGTCCACAGAGGGTTAAGACACCTGCCTGTTACTCTTTTATAGCTTCAAAATATTAGTGTCATTATTCTTTTTTCTTTTCTAAAGATTTTATTTACTTATTTGTCAGAGAGACAGAGAGATAATGAAATAGGAAGAGCAAGAACTGGAGTGGCATACAGAGGGAAAGGGAGAAGCAGGTTCCTCACTGAGCAAAAATCCCAATGTGGGATTCGATCCCAGGACCCTGAGAGCATGACCTGAGCCGAAGGCAGCTGCTTACCTGAAGAAGCCACTCAGGCATCCCTGTCATGATTCTGAGAAAAGCTGACAGAATCAACAGAGACTATAGCTAGTCCTAAAGTACTATGTAGTCATGAGAGACCACCATATTTAAACATGGTGTGAACTGATTAGTGATGGTATCACCACCTCACAAAAAAGGTTGCAACTCTTCTTAATTCTGATATTGCCTCCATAAGAATAAATAGTCCATTAAGTTTGTTAGCTTTCCTGTGTTTCAGACTGAAGAAAGTTGTTCCAGTCCTTATAAGGGAGCTGCGTTTTTCACTGTTTATCCTGAAACAGTATTCAGTTGACTCTGATCTGGACATGACACATACCATCATTTCCAAAAAAGGAGTTTACTTTCTGATCAGTGGACAGATATTAAAAGACACTGACTGCTTTGAAGTAATTTTTGATTAGTTAAAAATCAGAAGGCTTAATTCCATTTCCATTCTACCACTGTGTCATTATTGATTGACAAGTTCTTACATTTCTCTGAGCCTCAGTTTTTTGTTGAGTTTTTTTTTTTTTAATCTACAAAATGGAGTTACCGCTGCTAGACACAGTGACTTCTCAGTGCTCATGAAGGCTAAAAGTGTGATAATGGGGCATTGCTAATCATAAAGCATTATAGGACGTAATTTATTATTAGTTTGCAATAATGGCTTTGACTAGGTTAACATCATATGCTGACCCTCTAAGCTAATAAGCATCTTTCGTCTCAAATTCTACACAGACAACTTTCTTCATAAGGCAGGGAAAAATAACTGCATGTCTAACTTAATTTGATAAACTCTTGAATTATGCCCAGTGAAATGGTCACTGGTTAAAAACAGCCTGGTGGTACGGTAGAATGGAATGGTTGGTTGTTATTCTCAAAACCCTCTTTGGGGTAATAAGGTTGTAAGTGGTTAGTTCTTGCGATCCCCCACCAGAGCAGCAACAGTGGAAGAGTGAAGTTAATCGTGCTCCCTCTTTGAGCTGCAGCAGGAGAAACGCTGACTTCACAACCCAACACATGTACGACCCCTGTCATAGGCTGTAACAGTGAAATGGGTCATTTGCCAGATTGTGTACCAAATCTCTCAGGAGCACCATACTTTAACTTTGTCTCACTGAGACCAAATTGTTTACTACTTATAATCATTAGGTGGTGAAACACAGATCCCTCTTCAATATATTAAGTCCCAGAATACCACAATTCTCTTTCTTCATGATAACTTCATCTCTTTCCTTGGTTTATTGCAGTTGAAAGTTTTTATATTTCAAATACACTTAGAGAAAAAGACTGTGCCATGAGTTGCTCATATTGTCTAACTTCAAAAGCCAAAATAGGGGAAAGAAGGAAAGGAACTCTTAGAATAAGCCTGTTTTACAAGAAAACTTGGTGATTTACTTATTTACACAAAACAACTATATGGCCACTAAAAGACCAGGTCTTTTAAGCAATTCACCCTTCCAGGAGTGACTAAGAGAAGTTGGTTGGGCCTCATCCCTGTTCCCTAAATCCTGGGCTAATAGCCACCAAAGCCAAGGGGAGCCTGGGACAGGGGGCTTGGTCACTGTGAGGAGACCTCTGTGCATGGGCTTTCTCTTTTGTTTCGGCGAACCTTCATTAAAACTTCCTCCACTGTAACATTGAGTCAGAGAACACTATTAGAGAAGTGTAGTTCGGGAGCTGGCTTTTGGGATTGGTATAAATGCTTACTCGTCTCAGATCCACTCCAATAGGCTGAAAATTCCAGTAGTGCAGGCAGAGATGGCTCAGTAGAGAGTCATTTTAGAGATGCCATCCACCTCCTTAGCAGAGATCTGTTCGATCTTAGTTAACCCAGAGATACAGAGGAAAACAATGCTTCCTTCCATTACTCCAGTGAAGTCATCACCTGTGGCTTCAGGTAAGCACTGTGGATATTATCTTTCATTAGGAGGCTTTATACAGTGTCAGCATCGAGCTTCTTTTGAAAACCAGTGGATGTGAAAGCCATGCTTCCCTCAAGGTTCTTCTAAAGCCCACGCTAGAGCTTTTGCTGTTCGAATAAAGGCCAATGCCTTCCAGCTCATCTTTAACAATATTCTTGGGCTCCAAGAGTTTCAGCCCATTCAGATTAATGATAATCAAGTTTCAGGTTAGGGCCTGATGATGTTTGCCTTTTCCATTCTTGGTACCCCCCTATTGTACTTCGGAAGCCCAGGTGCTGGCATTGGTACCTTTGCATCTTATGATATTAACATAGTAGTCGAAGTGGGGAACTCACATTTTCTCACCTCTAGGTGAATCCCAGCCAGGTTACTGAGAAATACTGACATACCCACAGATAGAAAAGCCACCAACTCAAGACACCTCACCAGTTCTACTACATCTAAACCCCCTGGCCTACCAACGTCAGCACACATTGAGTTTATGCATACTCACTAAGGGTTAGTAATATGGGAACAAGCCCTGAAGCATCGAGAACTTTTTCTACTGAGGTGAAGTTAACTCAGCCCAGACCTAGTCAGGCCCAGCTAAGCAGCTGCTCACCATGAGGAGCCTTCCAGTGGCCTCCATGGTAGAGGCCTTCCCTCTTGAGACACACACAAGGGCAGATCCCTCTCTGATGGGATCTGAAGCTAATACAGCTCCTTATATAATTTTAGAGGCCCTAAGTAAAAATATAAACAAAAATAAATTATAAAAAAAGAGAGAGAAGCCTTAGTCTGTTGCAATTTAGTGATTAAGCTCCTGCAACTTTACAGAATCAAATGCAACCATGAAAATCCATTGCTAGGGTCCCTCCCAGGGCTTTGGCATGGGTACTGTGCAGAAGAGAAAGAGAAAACTTGAAATTTCATTAATCTTAAAGCAAACTGACCTCTAAATGCATCTTTTAAATATTTAAATAAAAACACAAAAGTCAGACTTACCCAAATATGAAAATATGTTCAATAAAGGATCAAGGAACCATATAAATCATGTATTGAACTAAGACTTTCAGTTTTTGATCCAACAATTCAGTTTTTATTATGTACCAGCAATGTTGGGCTAGCTGGGCTCTGCTCTGAGAAAGGTTCACAGATCAGTAAGAATTATACCTTACCTATTAGGGATTCATAGTCTAGGTTGGAGTGAAACATATTTTAAGTAACCCAGCAGATCGCCAAGTAATAAAACTCTGTTAAATTAGTTCATTCAACATAGGTGATCTATGAATACTGCTTTTTAAAAAGATTTTATTTATATACTTATTTGAGAGAGAGAGAGGGAGCAGAAGTAGCAGAGAGCACAAAGAGAGGGACAGAGTCAGAGGGAGAATCAGGCTCCCGACTGAGCAGGGGGCCTGAATTCAGGGCTAGACTCTAGGACCTTGAGATCATTACCTAAGTCAAAGGCAGATACTTAACAGACTGAGCCACCCAGACACTCCTAAGAATAACTTCTCTTAAGAGGTGAATTCTGAACTGGGTCTTAAGTGATACTACCTATGGGCAGAAGAGCTGCTAGACAGAGAGTCTTGGTAAAGCAAAGCCTAGAGGCAAGAGAAACAGAGTATGCTTGGGGAATAAACTGGCATGCTCAAAATTATGATCCAAGGATGCAAAGTAAAGAATAAAGAAGAGAAATATTGGCAATGAAAAAAAAAAGGGAAAGACTCACTAGATCTGAAGTTTGGACAACTTTGATATATATACACAGAAATGTGGTTGGTTTTCTTTTCCTGTCTACTCTAAGAAATCTGCAAAGCTTGTTTAAACAGGGAGTTGATGTGAACACGTGTGATTTTGGCCACATTGCTTGGCGTGGGTGGCAGGACCAGGGACTTAAAGCTGTTATAATGGTCCTGGTCAGAGTGGGGAGGGCCTCTTCACATATGGTACTGTGAGAATGAAAAGCAGATAATGTATGTAGAATGCAGAATATAGAGCTGAACACAACACCTAGCTGGGAGGATATGGGGAGAGAAGAGAGAAATGTATAGGAAAACTAAAGTTTAAAGCTAAAGAATATGGTAACACTCTTGATAGAGATGGATATTACTGAAGAAGGAAGATGGTAGGGAAGTGAATGAGAAGGAAAATAAGTGGGATTCATATTAGATGCTCACAGAACATCCATGTGTGGTTTCCCAGAAGGCATTTGGAGAGAACACGAACTCTACACTCAGCTGCAAAGAACACTTCATTCTTCTCAGTCCTGAAGTAGATTCATCCCTCAGCTGCACTCTTAGATCATTCTCCTAAGTAGACAATCTTCAGTTAATGAGATGGCTTCTGCATTCCCTTGAATAATTCTCCTTAAGGAATACCTTCCTCATGGAATCTTCCATGACTATCCCCAACTATTCCAAACATACACTTTTATTATATTAAATTGCTTTGATATTCATGTCAACTTTGTTACTGCGCTTCCACCCTTCTCCCTTGCAAGTACTCTAAAACTCTTAGAAGAGGCTATAAGCTCTTTCAAGAGCAGGAAGCCAAATTTGATTTTCTAGTATAATTACACTGTGACCAACTCACAACTCTGCAAATAGCAGGTGCTTACAAATAACCACAATCATCATACAGGCTAATATTTATTGAGCATCTAGACTGTGCCAAACATATACAAATCCTATCCTATGTCAATCCTACAAAATAAGGTTGTGTTCTCATTTATATGAGGAAAATAAAGCTAAAACAACTCTGGTAGAGTGGGGTTCCAACACAAATCTATCTGCTCCAAAACCTACCAATCTTTTCATAATGATACAAGGATTCTACATGGAATAATTTCCACTTAACCCAGTACTGAGCACAATTAAACTTTTCCTTAAAAATAAGAAAAGTCTTAAATATCTTACTGTGTCTCAGTTGGGCTAGATATATTGCATTGATTATCTTGTTCTGTGGCCGCAGTGAAATATTCATTTTTGATATTAATTTAGATATTAAAAGAATTCTGCTCAATAATATATTTTATGTACCAGCATGAAAAAAAAAACAATAAAGTAGGGTTATATCTAAATAATTAATAAACTTTTCCTGACTTAGAATATACAATTCAATTTGTAAATCAGTTGTTTAAAACATGGGATGTAGGGGCACCTGGGTGGCTCAGTCATAAAGCGTCTGCCTTCGGTTCAGGTTATAATCCCACAGTCCCAGGATCGAGCCCCACATCAGGCGCCCTGCTTGGTGGGAGGCCTGCTTCTCCCTCTCTCACTCCCTCTGCTTGTGTTCCCTCTCTCATTGTGTTTCTGTCAAGTAAATAAATAAAATCTTTTTTAAAAAATGGGCTGTATATCTTTCTGCTAAAATATATTGCAGGGGTGCCTGGGTGGCTCAGTCAGTTAAGCAGCTGACTCTTGATTCAGCTCAGGTCATGATCTCAGGGTCCTGAGATCAAGCCCCATGTCAGTCTCTGTGCTCAGCACAGAGTTTGCTTGTCTCTCTCCCCCTGCCCCTATCCTCACTTGTGCTCTCTTTATTCTCTCTCTCAAATAAATAAATGAATAAAAACCTTTAAGAAAATAAAAAATAAAATTTTATTGTAAATAACTAGTGTCTTCTCCTACATTGCTTTATTTTTATCCCTGATTCTTCACATATCATTTATGCCAGATATTATAGTTACTTATGTATGCTCTCCTTCTTTCCTTCCCTCATATAGACTATAAGCTTTCTGAAGGTAGAACATGTGCCTTGTCTTCATCTTAATATATGACCTTAATATCTGGTATAGCCCCTTACTCATAGTATAAAACCATTCCTACATTTGTCCTTTGATATATTCTAGAATTTGTAACGTGTCTACTATGTGCCGGTCACCGAGACAGATGCTGGGGTACAAGATGAGTAAAAGAGACTTATACTCTGCCCTTCTATGGAGTTTATGATCTGATGAGAAGAAGAGTAAATAGTTACAAAACTATGTAATTTAAAAAAACTGTATGTGCTATAAAAATTATGAGGAACATTGAAAACATCCATAAAAGATACTTAACCAAGTCAGAGGAGTTAGAAGTAAAATAATTTTTCCCTATGAAAAATAAAATAAATTACATCCATAGATGTCCCTATTACAAATGACTTTTTAAAAAATATAATAAGCTATAATGGGATTTTGAACAATCAATAAATGAATAGTCATTAATAACATTTCAGTGAGAAAATATATCCAAATATGCATCTTCAAAGGCTTAAAATACAACACGGATCCTTTCTGACCCTCCATTCTTGGCTGCAAAAACAAACACCTGCTCATTCCTACTGAGACTTAGATACAAAGAAAGATCGATTTCCTTCTGTCAGTGAAGATGATACTGCAGTTGTGGGTCCCACGGGGAAAGGAATGATGGCTTCCAAAGTGAAGTATGAAATCTGATTATACTTTAGAACCGTCTTTGGTACCCTTAATTGAGGATCCTAGGAAACTGGTAAAAGAAAAGCATATTACCATACCATTGTGAAAATGGTGATTTCTTTCTGAGCAATTTTGTTTCTTTCTTTCTTTTTTCTTTAAGATTTTATTTATTTGACAGAGAGAAACACAGCTAGAGAGGGAACACAAGCATGGGGAGTGAGAGAGGGAGAAGCAGGCTTCCTGCTGAACAGGGAGCCCGATGTGAGACTCAATCCCGGATGTCTGGGATCATGACCTGAGCCGAAGGCAGTCGCCTAACCAACTGAGCCACCCAGGCGCCCCTCTGAGCAACTTTCTATCTGTACGGGTGCTTTGCCAACTACTTCCATGGCTTTCCCATAAGAACTGCTCAAAGGACATTGCCAAGTCTCTACAGTGACAACAGCCTCTTTATGAGCCACTGTGAGAGCTGTCAAGGATCCAAAGCCCTTTGGTTTCACCTTTGCATGACACAACCACATGATTAGATGGTCCTTATACACTCAGGCACACTGGATATTTGATATTCATGCATTTTAGATACATGCTAAAGGGCATGATAGATAAGCCCAGTAAAATAACTAGGGGGATTGGGTTTGATCACTGACTTTTTTTGTGAGCCTCAAGTCCGAGTGAACAGCAATACCACACTTAATTAGTAAATAAAAATCAAAATTGATAAAAACTGCATAAGCTCCAAATGTATCTAATTTGAATAAACCAAAATTAAAACTATTATCTTTCATCTGTAATCTTCATCCAATGTTGCAGATTTAATTCAAAATGCATTTTTCTCTTATAAAATAGCTGATAACATGTTTCCTTCCCCTGTTAAATTATGTTCCTTTATCTCCTCTCTCCATGGGTTATTCCACTTTCAGTCTTTTGAGAAATGACTTCTATTTTGATATTGATTTTGAAATCATGCATGCCCAAACTTTTCTTATCCAAGCAACCTGTATCTTCAATTTTTGTTCTTACTAGAGCATGTCCATCCAACACACATGCATACAGGCTTTCTACATAAATGGTAATGACTAACACCATTTTCTATTCAAGAGATTCTTGAATAAATGGCATCATGGAGATGAATGAGGTGTTAACTAGTTATAAAGTTCTGGACCGAGAGAAAAATCCAGCGCAGCTTCTATCTGAAATGGGCTGGACATCAGGACTTTATTTTGGAAATGAAGAAAGACCATTACTTAGTGGTCCCATATTGCTTTTGCTCTGGCTTCCACTAGCACTTACTTTAAGGTGATGTCATTTCTTGTTTGTCTCCTTATCTCTTCAATCACCTCAAAGATCTCTGAGGACCAGAATGATTTCTCGTCTATTTGTATTCCCAATAATTAACAGATTAGGTGGCTTATAATAGGTACTTAATGAATATTTATGAAGTAAAGAAGTGGGAGGGAAGCGGAAAGAGAAGAGAGAGGAAGGGAGAAAAGCAACTTCAATAGTAAGAAAGGGTTTTGGGGACCTGAGTCACTAATTAGGCAACTTGGACAAACTTTATGGATCACAGATCTACCTACTCAGAAATGGTTGGATTTAATTATCTCTAAATTTTTTCTGGCAACTGTATTTTATGACTGTGAATGGTGGAGGAGGTAAGTATATGCATTTTGTGTGGTGTATACAAATAATATTGTTGTGTAGGTAAAAAAAACAATCCAAAAAAACCAGAGGACTGCTGTAACATAAAGTTTCTGATACTATTTTTGCAGTTAATTAACATTACATATTTTTCCTATGAAAACTTATAAGTGTATAAGTTCAAAAGACATATACTTGTCAGAATTTAGATCTAAAAGGTGCTTATTAAAGTCCCAGGCAAGAGGAAAAAAAAAAAACCAAGTGTTTATTGTAGACTGACATTACGCAGACACTGAGAAAAGTACCTTGCCTGAATTATCTTGTTTAATTCTCATTACGACCTTATGAAGTTATCAACACTCTAAGTAATCTCCACACCCAACCTGAGTCTCAAACTCATGACCCCAAGATCAAGAGCTGCATGCTCTACTGACTGAGCCAGCCAAGGGCTCCATTACTCTCTTCTAAATGAGGAAACAGAGCTTCTACCATAGGAAGCAATGTACCCAGGCTATCAAGGTAGCAACAGATCTATCACAGCACTGCGGTTCTGTTTGACTCCAAAAAGATAATGATCTCTCGCTAGGCAAAACTGTACCTAATGATAGAGCATAAGCTTTACATTTTTTTATATTGCAAAACAGATCAATAAATACATACTCAGGAATATTGCTTCTTAGACTTTTTCCTTTAAAGTATCCTAGAGGCAGAGAAGGGTAAATGCATACCTTAGGGGTTCTAGGCAGTCACCAAATTCATCTGCTCTAGGAAGAGTAATCTATTTGAATCCGTGTGTATCTTCAACACTAATACATGATTTTATTCTCTTATACAAGAGATCTATGTTTGTTTTAATGTAGAAAAAACAACCCTCTTCCTTGAAAATTATAAGTACAGCTGACATTCCAGGAATGCTTTCCAGTTAATCAAAAAGCCCATTCACACTGCTGAACACCACTAAGAATACTCACATCTCTGATAAACAGGTACAGCCCAAATCTTTCATGAGATGTAAGGAGTTACAATATTTCCCCACAAAAAAGCTGAGGGATGTCTACTTTCTTGCCAAAAAATTCAGCTTATTCAAGTGTCCAAAAACAATATTTGGTTTCTTGAAACTTAATAAAGGCCCTTGGCCTTTTATTTTTTCTCTCTTGATTTTTTTTAAAGAAAATTCTTTCAAAAAATGTTTTAAAAAGTGGACTTTAGCATTGTGGAAGTCCCAGAAAATGTTTCAAAATATCAGAAACGAAGTTATGCTTCTTGTACCCGTTCATATAAATATGAAGCTCTGAAAATGTTTTTTTTTTTTTTTTTTTTTGCCATAGATAGACTATGGTCTTTCTTTAATTCTTTAGATCTTAGGCTCTTGGATCTAGATGTGATTTTACAGATCATTTATTCCAACCTGTTTCCATATGTAGGGGAACTAAAACACTGAGTGAAAATTATTCCATTACCATAGAAATTATTAGAAGTAGATTCAGGCCTAGAATCCAAACCCCATACTTCCTATCCCAGTGCTTCCCAGCCATGTGCTGTTAAAATAACAGATGCTTCCAATATTAATCAAAACTTGACTTTCTAAGAGACCATCTGACCTCACATTTGAATTATATTTGGGCAGATAGAAATTGTGAGTTACAACCAAGACTCAAGATTGCCAACTGCACAAGATTCAACAATACACTAATTGTCATTTAAAAGTTGAGAGAGATGAAATAGGCTAGGGTTGGGTCAAAAATGCCTATTCTCAGCATTATGAATAGCTTGACTACTCTCACCATTACCAATAGCTTGAGTAACAAGTGGCAAAATCTGTTCCCTAGGAGAATTAAACTTGGCAGTTTCATTGACTAATATAATTGCTTTCTAATTTGGTTTAATAAAATTCAAAGTGAACTATATAATATCTAATTTAAAAGAGCATGCCATGGAATTAGATATTGCTAATATAATCAGATTTGTTGTCTGCCCTCAGTGAGCAGTTTGTAGTTTTATGATTGGATGAAACCAAACAAGTAAAAGAAGGTAATGGGATCAGTAAGTATGTTTTTGTCTCACTATTAGGAAAATTAAATAGGTTAAGGCATGGAAATTTTTAGAATAGTTCCTGGCACACATTAAGATCTCAATAAGTGATTGTAGAGGAAGTATTTTAGGACCAAGTGCTTGAGTGCATTAAGGGCAGAGTGAAGACACTCAGAAATAGGTTAGAAACAAGTCAGGAGTATTTCAAGGGGCTTCCAAAATATTCTGCATTTCTAGGACCACTCCTCAGTTTAGATCAGTTCCTCAAGTTCTATGAAGAATTACATTTACAAAAAATACCCAAATAGCCAAAAGTTTTCCTCTATGAAACCAGGAATTCACAAACATTTCCTACCTGAATTGCACTTTGGCTCATTTAGCAAGGTATAATTGCAGAAAATTATCTGAGACTTTTTTATGTATAATACCCACTACAGCAAAACCCTAAGGTTATACTGTAGTTTTTCAAATGAAGAGCTCAGAAACTCTCCTAACATGATCCTTGCTGGTCTCCTGTTAACTCAATTCCTTAATAGTACCAAACACCATTTTCCACATTGACTACAAAACCTGGAATTCATGATTTTTGCTTTATTCTGGACATTTGGGTTGCCACAAATCAAAAGTGGTATCATCAAACAAATTTTTTTTCCCTTCTGATAATAAAAGGTGAAGAAGAAAAAAACATAGCCACAGAGTTTTCACACTAACATTTAGAAATGGAAGATTATGCTGATACTAATTCACCCTCACCTTCTTGCTTGTTTTCCTATAGCCTTGATGCAATTATCTTATAAGTTCATGTCTGCTAAGTATTAAACGGTATATTAAGAATGGTTTCATAATCTGACTTGTTTAAATAAAAGAGCTTTAATGAATACATGTATCTAATAATTACTCAATCTCTTCCATTTCAATTTTCAACTACATATTTTAAAAATCAAGTTTATGATTATAAAGGTAGCACATGCACATTGTTAAAAGTCAAAGGGTACAGAAAAGTGGATGTTACATTTAATTTTTTTTTTATAAACTGTGATTCATAATTAGGGTTATATTGCCTAGAATATAAAATTCAGTGTTTTCAACTGCACAGAAAGATCAGTATAAAAATAACATAACATTTAACATTGGGTCACTTTTACCCGAGATCTGTATGTTTTGATTTCTTGAGGGGTTGGGCAGTTTTGAACCTAATTCTTGACTCACTACCTTATGTCAGTTCCTAACCTGCTCCATCCTTTCTTTCAAAAAGAGACAAGAGCTGCCTTGAGCCATTGCAGAGGTAAGCAATGTCCCTACACTATTGAGGAGTACTGTTGGAGTTTAAATAATGAGTTAACTGAATCTTAAGATAAGAATCTATTTAAGAAAGAGCATTCTTAATCAGAAAGACAATAGGATAAGGTCCTGTGAAGGCAGAGAGAACGTCCAGAACAGCTCATGCTAAGGATGCAAAGCCCTCAAGGAGCTCTTTGTCTAGCAGGTATTGGCAGAGAAGCCAAACATGCATCTATCTATTGAATGACCTAATTTAGGGAAAACAAGGCAAATGAGCAAGTAAATTTTGCTTATGTAGGGAGAAGCAATTATGAGACCTGGGTAGTCAAGTAGATTTTAAGTTGAAGGTCAACAGAAGACCAAATAGGTAACAAGTAGGTTAGCATAAAAAGACAGAGAGAACAAAATGGTAATCTCTAATCAAGGGAAGGATCCAAAAGCCAGGGATGGTATTTCATGTCATGTTTCCTATTGTGTATATGTGTAGTGATGAAGAAAGCAAAGGATGAAGGAAGGTATTGCAGAGGAAGGAAAGAAAGCATGTTTGCACCACGTATTTTCAGTTCAGAAGAAATAAGAGTTCTGAGATTTGCTAGACGACACTATGGCTGTAGCTCAATCAGAGGCTAAGCCTTTGAGAACAGGAATGTTACAGAAAGTGCTGGAAAGGAGTGTGGTACCATCTGTTTGCAAGGAGCCATTTGCCTTTTAAGAAGAAAGCTAAAATGTCACTGCCTTACTGATGACAAGGTGCTGGGTGATATGTTCTACTGGGAAGAATATGGAACCATGACCCAAAAATCAGCTAATGACTTTCCATGAAGCCTTTCTTTTCTGGTAAATGATAATACATAGAAAACATGCACCTCCTTTCCAGTTCATAAGAATATTATGAGCATCTGCTTATTAAAATAGTGCTTAGAACTCCTTGTAAATACTCTATTAATACAATTTGCAATTATTTATTTCCAAGGGCCAGTACATCAGACAATGACTTTTAGATGCATTTTAAGCTGAATTTAATCACCTTTTCTGAAACTTGGAAATAGTCTGTTTCTATTTGGACAGGTGCCAGGACATCATATCTAGCTGATATAGGCAGATTTATTCCAACCAGCCCTCCCAAGTTAGTATCACTTGGTTTATAAGTACCAACTAATAGGCTTTCGCAGGTTTCTCAGAAATTAATTATAGTAGATTTAAATTAATTGCTAAGTTGCTAAAAGAATTCTCAAAGAACCCTCAAATTTTAAAACTTATAACGTTGCAGCTGGTAAACATCAGATAGCCAAAACTCCAGAAAGTTCTTATTTTGGTGGTTGTCTTCACTGCGAATGATATTCCTACAGTTTTAGGCTATCTTTAGTAAATGAATAAATAAAACTTAGTTAATTAAAATTAACTAATTAAAATTAACTAAATTCAGTTAAAATTTATTATATAACATTAACTGAATAAATCTCTTCAGTCAACAAATATTTTGGGATGTTGGTGCCAGACACTGTGCTTGGTACTGAAGAAGGAAGAATAAACAGGCAGAAATGGCCTCTGACCTGTTTAATTGAAGAAAGAATTGTACAACCATGCACATTTAGTTTATCTTCTAACAAGACATAGCTGCTGAAATTCATAAAAGGGGGAGAGCATGGGTTAGGCTATTGTCTAAGGTGGCAAAGACATAAGGCTCTCTGGTTGGAAACCCCTCAGCAGGTTTCTAGCTTGGTGGGCTTGTAATAACAAGCAGATTATATAAAGTATCAGCCCAGCAAGTCACATGGTCAATCCAAAGTGTGCTTAGATGAAGCGTGCTTAAATAGACCATTTGCTCAGCTTAGAGCAGTTTATACTTTAAGCCTGCGGAGGAAAAAAAAAGGCAATAAGACAAAACAAAACCCAACGAGTACATTTTCCATGATCGATCTAGGAAAGAAAAACAAATGGTATGCTGCAGTGGTTTTCTAAGGGCAAGCCCAATATAGTTTGATTTTTCTATCACAGGCCAAGCACGTTCTCTATTCTATTGACCAGAGAATGTGGTAACTTCAGTGGCACCACCCTTGGACAGTCAAATAAGAACTGAATTACACCAAATTGAACTGCACGTGAGAACAATAGGAGGACTCTCCTGAAACACAGTTTGCTCTAGACACCTACTTGATAACCTGAAACAACAGAGGGTTTACAAGCAGAGAATGGAGATATTGAGAGGAGAGTACTGAAAATGCTACACATTTTATAAGACTAACCATATCAAATAAGAAACATGCACAAATTCGAATTATTATAAAACCTCACTACTTAGGGATGCCTGCAAAATGATCTAAATAAGTAAAAATTCTAAAATATATATTTAAAGAAACATTGTTTTAAGGCTTTCAATAAATACAGTGACTAACTGCTGACCAAGTTTATCCAAGCTTGCTGGACCAGTTTTAATGAACAGATGAGACTGATTGTAATTGACAGCACTCATATGAATAAAATGAGTATCTGGAAATTTATTTATATTGGCTCCCCCCTTCCTTAAAATGGTCTGTAGAAGTGCTTCCTTTTGAAGTGAATTAAACTTAATTTTGTTTAGAGGCTTTTTGTGGATATATTGAGATGTGTTCAAAACTAAATGGAAGCATTTGGGGTTGTTGTAAAGAAAAGGGTGAAAATCATTTATTTATAGCCCTATTTATTGACCTAACAAATTTGGAGATTTTACAATAATGAAAGTAATTATAAACTAGATCATGAAATCTTATGAGATATGCTGAGTATATTTGAATTATAGATTAAACAAAATGCCAAACACACTAAGAGTGAACAACTGGTAAATACAGAAAGAAATGAGCACGGAGCTTCTCCTGATTAATTCTTTTGGAAACATAATTCCAGATAAAATGTTGCTAGAAGAGAAATGCATGGACAATCATCTTATTTTACTCAGGATGAAAAATACAAGTTATTAAAACAATCCAAAAAAGGCAAACCAAAATTAAAATTAGTAAAACACTTTTTATCTTTTGAAAATAATTTACTCATGTTGTAACAGTGAAAAACTTCCATGGAAAAGTCACAGAATATTAAACTTGTAGAAATGTACGATGATGCCTCAAATGCCACCACATAGAAATTACCGTCACTGATGTTATTTCATGATTACTTCTAGATATTTATGCATATATACATATGTTAACATAAACACATAAAGGTACCAGGAAAAAAAGTCCTATATACTGTTTTCTCTCCACTTAAAAATATATTTTGCACATCTTTCCAAATAAATTAACTCTACATCATTATTTCAATGGAACCATAAAATCCAATTACAATATGTGTCATTATTCAATTAAATAATACTTGATGAATATTTAAGTTGTTTTCTTTATTATAATTCCTATTATAAAGCATTCTGCTGTGAATATTTTTATAGCTATAATAGTAGCTATAGTAACTTTGTAGAATTGAGATGGCTAGGTCAAATTATTCATAATTAGCACTGGAATATATTGTACATTACTGCACAAGAGTGCCCATTCTCCAAGTCTTTGTCTGGTTTGGTAAGTGAACAATGGTATTTTCTTGCCCTCTCCACTGCCTCTCTCCCTGTCCTTTTGTTCCCTCCTTCCCTTCCTCCCTATCCATCTATCCATCCATCAATATTTACTGGCTTCTCATCTTTCATCTTTTGTCTATTGCCTATTTAGATCCTTTGCCAATTTTTCGATTGAGATAACCATTTTCTTTGCTCTTATCGACTGGTAAGAGCTTCTATATATTAAGGATGTTAATGTTTTATCCATGATGCTATTGCAAATATTTTGCATTGATTTTCAATTTTCTTGCAAATTTCCCTACATTGGTTTTCTGTTGTCATTAGCAAGTTTGTGTGTCTATATAACAATTATAAATCTCTTCCTTTATGGTTTCTAATCTTTATGATATTACTAAAATGGACTTTCTTACTCAAAGATTATTATATTTTCTCCTGAATTTTTTGAGTCTTTAGTTTTTACATTTCAGTCTTTCACTTATTCTTACTTTTAGTCTACTATAAAGTCTTTAGGCTACTATAAGAAAGAAAGGGATCAAAATTTCCTTTCCTCCTACTAGCTAGCCAGCTGTCTCACACAATGAATAAAATAATCTACCTTTTTCAGAATGATTTGGAAAGCTCTTTTTAGCAGACATGACATTTTCTTTTTTTTTTTAATATTTTTATTTATTTATTTGACAGAGAGAAACACAGGCAGAGAGGGAACACAAGCAGAGGGACTGAGAGAAGGAGAAGCAGGCTTCCTGCCGAGCAGGAAGCCTGATGTGGGGCTTGATCCTGGGTCTCCAGGATCATGACCTGAGCCAAAAGCAGTTGGTTAAGCGACCCAGGCGCCCCAGACATGACATTTTCTTTAACTCAAGTCTATCTTAGACTCTGTTTTTATGATCCATTTTATCAATGAAACTACATTGTTCTAAATATTGAAGTTCTCTAATGGGGATAAGAATGTATTTTGATTTTTTTTATTTTTAAACTGTCTCTTAAGATTTATGTTTCATTTAATTATGAAGTAAAAAAAAATGCATGCTACAGTGTTAGGCTGTGTGTGAAACATATTCTTTCAGGTAAAGCCTCTCAATTAAGAAGCTGATATAATGATCTAATATTTTATTTTCTGCATGTGTGATGTCTTGACATAGGCAGATTATTGAATGCACTCCTCTTTACTAGGATCGGACACTGGATGCATAAAGATACAGGCGGGCAAAATCAGATATACATGCATTTTCTTGCTCTTCTTAGTAGTGGAATCGCAACTTCAAAAAAATGACAATTGAGTCATTCTTATCTACTGCATCACTACAGAATTTGAATGCAAGACTTTGACACAAGTTATTTCAGACCCCTGCCCCTCTAGGGACCTGTGTCATTGCAATTGATCCTTTCTGTCCTCCTTTCTCAGCCTCCCTGAATGAAATACAAGAGGGATCTTCCTGTTGGTGCATCTTTCTCTGAAGTGACAAGGAAGCAGCATCTTTCACAGCTGGCAGTGCGTGCCTGCATAATACCTGGATGCCAGAAGTGCTCTTGAAGAACAAACAGGCAACCTGTTTCCTCCTCAAGCAGCAGCAAAAGCTGTCAAAACCACAGGTGCGCCAGGAACCACCCCTCCATCAAGCTGTTTACATTTCTCTTTCAGTCTAGCATTTGGCAGCTGAGGTTGATTCTGGCCTTGGCAGCAGAGACAATATATCTCTTAGGATTTAAGGCATACACATGGTGTTAGAATTCAGCAGTTTAATGCCTGTCTCCCACAATGCTATGGAGTCAAGACCCTCCAGGGCAGGGAAATACAGCATTTTTTATTTAGGAAAAGGATAGATGGGGTCATGCAAGCCAATTACGCAATTTCCACTCCTATTGGAGGTCTCTGAATTCTTGTTTTAAACTATACAGTCTTCGCATAGTAGCTATGAAGCTCAAAACGAAATGAGATGCACTTACTCTTATTTCAAAAGCATATTTAGAATCATTAAGCTTACATGTTCTCTTCACAGATGACTTGCAGGAACATTAATATATAGCTTAACCTTTATTTACACTTGCAAAAATTCCTGATTGCAACTTTCCAATGAATAGTCCCATGAAACAATTAAGTTGCCTATGTGGGAAAAAATACATATATTTTTCATAGATGTAATATCTGTATTCTAAATTTTGTGAGATTACAATGTAAGAGATTTTTCATTGGAAAAACTATAATTTCATTCAACATATTAAAATAAAATATAAAATAGTTAAATCTCCATGATTTAATATGCTACCAAATGTTGATAACTAACTTTTGCAAAATTTGGGATAGAAAATAATGTATATGTCTAACACCCAAATAATGTTGTGGTTTTAGTAACAGTTTATATGGAAGCCAAGAAATGAATAAATTGCTATTCAAGGATATTTCTTCTTTATAACATAAGACAAAACTCAACTTAGTAAGAATTATGTACTCTATTTACTTTGGTTAATCAAAATGTAAACTCAATTCTTTAAGTGGTATCCCAGCTTACATTAGGCCTTGTTGCTCTACTAAAGATTTTTTTTTCTCTTTTAAATGAGGTTTATGCTAATAAACTAAAAAAGGAATCCTAATTTTCACTAACCTTAATGAAAACATATTTTTTTTTCAGCCCTGCTAGGGCATTTGAATATGTTTTCCATGCAAACTAACTTAAAAAAGATAATACTTCCATTCCTATACCATTTGAACAAATATAATATGCTTCTTTATCATGCTTTCTCAATATACAGCCAACTGGTTTCTAGGTTCATTAAACTATTTTTTGAAGAGAAGGAGTCCTTTTATTATAATCTGCCTCTCCATTACACTGACAGTGTTCAACTATAATATTTTGTACTCACTGAAGGTTTAGGGCTTTGCACAACCCATAACCCAAGTATAATATTTGATATTATATTCATAAAATACAATGTATGGGGGCACCTGGGTGGCTCAGTTGGTTAGGCGACTGCCTTCGGCTCGGGTCATGATCCCAGAGACCCGGGATCAAGCCCCACATCGGGCTCCCTGCTCGGCGAGAAGCCTGCTTCTCCCTCTCTCACTCCCCCTGCTTGTGTTCCCTCTCTGGCTGTGTTTCTCTCTGTCAAATAAATAAAATCTTTAAAAAAAAAATACCATGTATGGTATTATGGTCTTAGAAGTCCACCAAAAAATCTTTCTTTCAAACACCTATCTTGCATTATAAGGTTTTCATCATCAAGGGACTTTGAATCTGTGGGTGGTGTTCTGCTTGTGAAACTGTTCTCAACCTAACTAGATGAGCCAAAACCCAACAGAGACAGGTCACTATGGTAAGAAAGCAGACACTGTTACTTTAGAGGCAGAGTCCTGGCCCAGCCTTCTACCAAATCACGGTACCTAGGCAGCTGCCCATAACCAACCTGGCTTATAAACGTTTCTACTTAGCCAAAATGAGGCAAAATTCTGGTGGCGCCTGGGTGGCTCAGTTGGTTGGGTGACTGCCTTCGGCTCAGGTCATGATCCCGGAGACCCGGGATCGAGCCCCGCATCAGGCTGCCTGCTCGGTGGGAAGCCTGCTTCTCCCTCTCTCATTCCCCCTGCTTGTGTTCCCTCTCTGGCTGTGTTTCTCTCTGTCAAATAAATAAAATCTTAAAAAAAAAAAAAAGAGGCAAAATTCTAATGAATTTTCCAAGACTCTAACGAGAACAGAATGCTATCACCTCTGGTTTGGTATTTTCTCTTTTGCCAGACATGTATATTATCTTGGACCTAAAATATACATAAAATGCTCATCTGAGGTTGCTTGACCTTCCTGGGACTTGGTCTGTCAGAAGGGTATGGGAATGCTGACCACAGGGCAATTGTCATTGAGTTGTTGTCATCTCTTGGTCTGACGTTTGATTCATAAATTTTGTTTTGAGATCCTATGTCTCCCATTTAGTAGGTGGTTGAGCCAATTCGTGGATTTCTAGGGTAGTATTGTCAATAAAAGGGCAATGTGGACCCACCCAGGGAACTTCCAAACCATTTTAAAGCACACTTTTTTTTAAGTAAAAAAAAAAGGTGATCATCAGGGAAGTGGGAGGTGGTGAGCCCGATGAGAGCATTCTGTCAGCCCTCAAAAGGTAGAGAGCTTCAGCAGACGTGCATAAATGGCTAACACACAAAATCTCATTCCTGAGAACCAGCTGGGATAAAAGACACAGAAAGTAGACTCTAGACAAACAGAGAGCAATCCCAACAGGCCCCTCCAGGGAGCTGAGTTTTAGCCAGAATGTGGACAGTCACTGAAGCCATGAGCTTACGTCCAGATTCCTGTCTATCCGATGGAGTTGATAGGGACCAACAAATCCAGCTCTCTATTACTGTTATACAGCAACTAGTGCTATGATAAAATAGGTAAGTAAGTCCTGGAATGCAGTTTCTTCAAGAAAAACTCCTTGTTTGGGGGAAAGAATTACTGAGGGGGAAAACGGGTATTTCCAGTTTTTAAAGTTCTGAATGAAAGATACAACTGCCTTGTTGTTCTTTATCATTCTACTGCATAGAAATGTCACCCCCATATTTGTTAGACAAATAGAACCAACCTTCTCTGGAGTGGCAATGTCCAAACTTGCCTGAGTACTTCCACAAAAAATTTTTTTTTTTTTTTTTAAAGATTTTGTTTATTTGACAGAGAGAAACATAGCCAGAGAGGGAACACAAGCAGGGGGGGTGAGAGAGGGAGAAGCAGGCTTCCCACCTAGCAGGGAACCTGATGTGGGACTCGATCCCGGGTCTCCAGGATCATGACCTGAGCCGAAGGCAGTTGCCCAACCAACTGAGCCACCCAGGCGCCCCACTTCCACAAAATTTTACTGATTATGACCCATTCCCAAAAGACAAACGTATTTTGTCATACTGGATACACTACATGTTAACTGGTTCTGTCCACTTCACCTAGGGACTAAATAAAATTCTCCTATCCTTGAGAAGGCTGATTTTGGGGGCACCTGGGTGGCTCAGTTGGTTAAGCAACTGCCTTCGGCTCAGGTCATGATCCCAGAGAGCTGGGATCGAGCTGGGCAGTGGGTTGCCTGCTCAGCGGGGAGCCTGCTTCTCCCTCTCTTACTCCCCCTGCTTGTGTTTCCTCTCTCGCTGTGTTTCTCTGTCAAATAAATAAATACAATCTTAAAAAAAAAAAAAAAAGGTGGCTGTTTTTGAAAAGTATTCAAGGAAAGAGTACTACATATACAGCAGTGGGTTTAGGCACTGGTAAGACAGCTAATGCTTATAAGAGTTCTTGGGATGCCTAAGCAGCGCCACTCAGGTGAGTGTCTGACTCTGGTATCAGCTCAGGTTAGGATTGCAGTCATGGATCGAGTCCCATGTCAGGCTCTGCACTGTGTGGAGTCTGCACCAGATTCTCTGTCCTTCTCCCTCCCACTCACTTAACACACTCTTCTTTTTTTTTAATTTTATTTATTTATTTGACAGAGAGAGAGAGAGAGAGAGAGAGAGAGAGAGAGAGAGAGAGCGCACAAGCAGAGGGAGAAGCAGGCTCCCAATGAGCAAGGGAGCCTGATGTAGGGCTCCATCCCAAGACACCAGGACCATGACCTGAGCCAAAGGCAGATGCCTAATGACTGAGCCACCCAGGTGTCCCTCACTCTCTGTCTTAAACGAATACATAAAATCTTAAGGGAAAAAAAAAAAAAGTTCTTGTGTGAACTGTAGAGCTAGCCACACCTCTTCAAACCACTCTGGCTCTGGTAAGTCAAAGTTGCTCTCACAGATTTTCCCCAGAAATGTCAAAACCAGCTTTATCCCAATGAGTACATTTGTAACTAAAATCTCCAGGTTAAGACAAACATTCCTATCATCAACATTTTCCAGTTTTCCCTGAGGTAGAATTGAAGACACTTCCCTAACTTATAATAGCAGTAATGTTCTGGCCTTTGCTGAAGACGTTACTGCCCAAAAGACTTTATCTAAATATTGAAGAAATGGAGTCCACTTTATGTCCCTTCTGTTCCAGACCTTCTTTTAGGTCAACCTCATCTTTTTTTTTTTTTTCCCTCCTCCTTCTGGATAAATGTTTATGTTTCTTGCTCTTACTTATATAGAATAGGTAAGGCTGTTCTATTTTTAAAATGTAATACTATGTTTTGTTTGGTTTTACTTGTTAATACATTTTCCATGTTCAGAGTGAGAGGACTCTCTCTGTGGGCAGGAACAATCCTGCTATATGCAGTGCTTTCAATATGATATGGTCCATTGATTTTCCTAGCTGAGCTAAGAAGAACACTGAGTCTGAAAGCTTTCTGTGCATTGCTGGCCCCAGGCAAAATAAAAAAAAAATCAGACAGTTCTGTTTGGTGTTCATATGTCCTCCTACTCTATTCCTTTCCCTAGTTCTCCCTTTTTCTTTAGGGGACTAGTCTCCATGGTCTCTCTCCTAGATCAAAGCTCTTCTGAAGAAAGGACAAGTAAGTTACCTTTCTACCTCAATATTCCTCTTACCTACAACAATCTTCACTCTCTTTACTCATATAGGAAAAATAACAGCTCATTTTCTTTTCAGACCTAATTAATACCTTAAGAATCTTAACTCTAAGTCCTTTGGTTTCTAGAGGAATCTTTCTCCATCAAAGCTTCTCTTCCATTCCCTCTCCCTCCCTCCCCTGTTCCTTACCTCCTTTTCTCCTCCTTCCCCTCCTCTTCTCCACTTGCTTTGTCTAGTTTTTATAGACACAATTGTTCTTTCTCCCAACAAACCAAGAAGCAACCCAAACAGAGAAATCAACCCAATACATGCAGACAACACACACAGAACCCTTGTTCCCACAACCATGTTAAATGAACACTCTGTCCATTCAATCCCCCACGTGCATTCTGAACACTGTACCCTACAAACTCTTCCTTCAGCTTTCCCCACTGTTCACTCCTTACTGTTTCACTGTCTGAAGTCTCTACTTCTTCCATCTCGGTGTTCTAAAAAGACTTCAAGAAGCCTCTGACAATCCAATGCAATTGTTTTGGGAGGTTCTCTTTCTAACCTCTCTCTAGCATTTGTTACCTGCTTTGCCTTTGATGCTTTGAGTTTTCCCTCTGAGACTCTCCTTTTCCGTCACTGGTACACCCACCTGCATCTTTCTTCCATTTCTTTGAAATAGATATGCCCCCTAACATACCCTATGTGTCCCCACTCTTCTTTACCTGCAGTCTTCCCCTTAGTGATTTCATCAATTCCACCACTTAAATATTATCTCTTGGAATGTGTGCATAAAATCTTTATCTGTAACCCAACTCATCAATATACCTCCATCTGTGGTGCCTTTTGCAAAAAAGAAATTACCTGTGTACCCTGGTACACAATCCATTCATCCAACACCCCAAGCTAAACTCTCACTCTTTCCTCTCCTCCACTTGGTAACTCCTGCTATTCGTTTCACTGTCACTGTTTCAGGTTTCTTAAAGGTAAGGCTTCTGTTCTAACCTATACAGATCCTCATCTCATATGCCTCCCTCCCATGGCCACCATAGCCTTCTCAGTTTATCTGTACAACAGATTTCTTTCCACACTGCTATTGCTGTAATTGTCCCTTACCTGAAATACTTGGTCTTCTTACTTCTACACTCTGCTGACAGATTAATTTTCTTAGAATATAGCTATCATCTTATTATCCTATGTTTAAAAACCATCATTAGCTACTCACTACTTTCAATTATATCCTAATTACTTTATTTGACACTTAAGAACCTACATGACACAGAACTGAAGCAGTATGGCCAAAATTCTAGCTTAATAAAACTAAAGATTCCTTCCCAAAAATGATCTAGAATTTTCTTAATCTCTATGGCTTTGCTATTATTACTGATACCTATGAAACACCACTTCCAAGTCACTTAAAGGATGGATTTTTATAATTCTGGGCCACGCTTAAATGCCAAGTTCTTCATAACAGTCTCTATTTCCAAACTGGATGTCATTTCTCCTTCTAAGCCCCTGAAATACTTGTGCAGTCTCTTATGACTGTTACTTTGAAATGAGGGAAGTAAAAATGTTTCAAAACCTGCCACCATACCAGTGCAAGGAATTATCGTAGTTAATTTTTTTTTTTAATTCCCTAGCTGGACCTTAGTACATTTGGTAGCATATAACACAGATCCTTGTAAAAATGGGTTCCCAAAAAACACAGTGGGGAGTCCATAAATATTTTGTTAAATTGTATTTAATTAAATTAGCCCAGATATAAATTTGAATGATTCAGCTTGAACCAAATCTTTCAGTGATATTTATAATGAAGGCTTCTTTCTAACTGTGTGAAGGACTAGTAAGCCTTTATTAAATGAATGAGTTGTATTACTTACTCTGTTACTGCCATGTTCTCTGTGTGTGTGTGTGTGTGTGTGTGTGTGTGTGTGCGTGTGCATGTGCGTGCACTAAAGAGCTCTCTGAGGGCTGCTAAAATCAGTCTACCTTCTTTCTTCTCCTTGCCTCCTTCTCCCTGCCTTCTTCAGGCAAGTTCTGTTTCCTAGTATAAAGCTACGTAATAGTTTTTGGGAAAACTCTCCCAAGATGCTCATCTTAACCATGTCCAGCATGCAGCAGCTCTCACAAATGTGTCACATGTGATACCAGCAGGATGCCAATAGGTAGATTGTAACTTGTCGGCTCTGAATGAAATATGTGACTGACTCAAGCTGAGCACAAATTCATTGTCAATAAGTCAGCAGTTAACTCCAGAAGAAATGAATAGAGATGAGGGGCTCAGCTTCCTTCCATTTTCTTTAATCCACTTCTAGTCTACTTCCTCTATACTGACTAAGACCAGTGTGTGTGTGTGTGTGTGTGTGTGTGTACACATAGACTGAAAACATGTGGGCTGGGTAATATTTGAAATGAGATTAGAAAGTACTGCAATTATTTTGCTCATGTAGAAAAATGCAGAGAGCATCTGACCCCTTGTAAACAATGTAGGATGGGGGACTTAACAAGGGGCTCAGTTCTTATTTGCTCATTAGCACCTCATTAAGCTATCCTAATACAAAAACTCTTGTTAATGTAGAAACTGCTAAGAAATCAACAGAGAAATGCCCCTAATAACAGTATCTTCAGAATACTTGCCTCTGGTTACACTCTCCTCGCATCACTTTTGGTTTCAAAACACAACCAGCACTACAGGGCATTCTTTCCTTCCCATACTGTCCTGCACAAAGCCACTGCATATTTAAAACTGAAATGTCTCACACACCGCATACTGATTTAATGCAGAAAAAAAGAAGAGCTGTAATCCCAAATCTAAGTCCCTCTTGATACGCTGAGAGCAAGAGAAGGAGAGAGTGAGAAATGGAAAACCCTCTCTGGCAGGACAAGCCCAGTTACTCGTGGTTGAAGCTAGAGGCAAGGTTGCTCTGGTGGGTTTCGGGGCTGCATCCTCACGTGAGAAAAGCACCGGGTTTTAGGCTAAGCCACACTACATCACAATCAATTAACATCAGCAACTGCCATTCTCTATGGGAAACCAGAGATAAACAGTGCAGATGACTTTCTTTTTACTTTTTTAAGCAAATGGGCTGTGACATTTTTTACCAACTCAAGCCAGGTCTCCTGGATAAGTGCTTTACATTCATCTGACTAAAAGCCCAATGACAGAGATGGAGTGAACACACTTCGGGGAAGTGAGTGCATGGGGGTAGACAGGAGGTTAAATGCTGAAACCAAGAAGGAGGACAAGAAATGCAGGATGGGACACAGCAGGCTCTCTTGAGTTGAGCTGGGTATTTAGTTTAATTGGTGAGGAATTTGATAAAAGGGCATGGAAGGCCTTTCAGCATCTTCAGTTTAATACATGGTGGGGGGTGGCAAATGTGCTGGGGGGGTTGGAGAGAGCTTTGGGGGAGAAAGATCACCTGCCCCCATAAGGGAATACTTATGTTTCCCAGCTGATACGGAAGGACTGCTCCAACAGAAGGGAGGGGATGGGAAGGAAACTATCCGTCATGGATCTAGCAGGTGAGCCTGCACATCCCTGTGCCAGACACTGTACGCACTATTTTACGTTGATTTCATTTTCACCATAATTCTAAAAGGTCAGCATTAAAAGAAGAATGCTAAGAGTCCCAATCATAAGCAGTCATATTTTTACCGAATCCAAGGACAGGATCTGAGTTGCCAGAAAGAAAACTACGTGTGGGGAGGCTGGTCTTCAAGGGAGTCTGCCTCTGCGAAACCAGAACCAAATCCTCTGTTTTTTCCTGTTTCCCGAAGTTGGAGGAAGCAGGAGAAAGAAGTATCATATGGAATTAAGTTTAAAATTCTAATTTAAGCACCAGGGTAGATCCCTTTCTCCTAAAATATAATAAGAGTAGTGGGCTATTTAGGCCTCTTTCTATCATACATGTGTGGCTCAGGCAAAAAATACAAATAGACTTCTATGTATTTTCCATCAAAGTAATATCATCATATTCTCCAAGAAGATCAGGTCTCACTTTAGAATCCTCAATTCGCTGACAGTCTGCATCTGAGGAAGGGCAGAGCTGCAACAGCTGTCCCTAACTCTTGGTCCTTGTCTATGGATTTCCTTCCTTTTGGTCCTTCACTGTCTTCAGTTCTATAGTAAATCCTCTTGAGAAGGCTCTTTACTCGTGATCACGCCTCTGGCAATCCCTGAAAACTTTCCTCAGCCAGCCCTTTTGAGGACAAGCAGGAAGAAGCTGATGCTAACCTAGGCAATGGGATTCTCTGGGCAGGGGGCTCTGGGATGCCAGGTGCACAAGCTGTCAGAGGGTGTCAGGCGGGTGTGCCTTCTTTTCGTTGACTCTTCATCACCCTATAAGGGGGGGGCTATAAAAGGATCAGACAAAGTTGCCCAAGTATGGGACCCATTAGAGAGCTTCTCTTCCCTGGATCTAGGGGAGAACTCACAAGACTGTTAATCTACCTCAGTTAAACAGGTAGGGCCCACGATCAAAATCCTGCTCAGGTAAGAAATCTTTACACTTCTATACACATTGCATGGAAGAGCAGAATTTTACATTAAATTTCCTGGGTTGAGAATACAGCATCACATAGCATACATCAAATTATTCTTACTCACAGATAGTAACCTAATCAAGAGATAAGACATTTAATCATGGTTAGAAAAAAGTTATCTCAAATAAATCTACGAAATAATACATCTTTTGAAATCAAGTCATCTAAAATAAAATCTGCTCATTTCCTTGTGTGATAGGTAAATGATTTAATTTATAGAAGTTCCAGTTCTCATAGTTACAAAATAGACTATGTATTTCTAGGGTTGTTGAAAGAATTAGATTAGCTAGTCTACATGAACAGTTTCCCCTATATCTGAATATACATGGTAGATGCTAATAAATGTTAATTTCCCTTTCCATCCTCTCCCTCCCCTATTTTCTTAGGACTCCGGGATCATGACCTGAGCTGAAGGCAGATTCTTAACGACTGAGGCAACCAGATGCCCCTCATTCTGAGATTCCCGAGGCTTGATAATACCCCACTTTGTAACTATGCAATTGATTTTTCCCCAGGGGGGAACCATTTGTTTGTATTTATCACCATATACTTATTCTTATGTCGTTTTGTTTGTCCGTCCCATATATATATAAGGAAGATAAAAGTATCAACTGGTCCAAATTTGTGCAAATTAAATATTATTAAATGTACAGGTGAGACTAGAACATCCTAGAACTTTGTTTTCTATACATTATCCACTGTCTTATTTCTCCCTCTCATCTCTAACCATGCTTTCAACCTTTCTAACTACAGAAAAAGAAGAAATTCATTTAATGCCGGAAAGAGGAAATGGGAAATGATGTGACCACAGGCAGAGGCCACACATAAGAGCTATAGAGGAGGGCACAAGGCAAATTGGTGTCAGATGGGAGGCTCTACCTTTACCCCATGTGACCGCCCTTTGAGATTTTGTGCCTTACTCTTCCCTTAGAATATGAATTTAGAATCTCCAATCTCATCGCTCAATATGAAAGGACAAAATGCTATGGCTTCTATTTGATCCTTTAGAATGTAAATCAACAGTTCTTTAGGGCCCTGCACAAAGAAAAAAATATTAAAAATACAAAATCTTGGCTTCCTGACACCCTTTGACTTCTTGCCCATACAAATCAATGCTTCATATGCATTTGGGAACCTGAACCATTTTTTTATGGGATATGTATTGTGCAGTTTCAGGCTGTTAAGCTTTAGTTCGGCTTGAGTGATACTGCTCATGCATAAAGATATGAAACAAGACAATGGAAAGACACAGATACATCTTCTAAACTAAAATGCATATACCATTCAGCAACCGCTACTCCTTACACCTCTCCCAGAGGAAATGGGAACAGACATACACATACCACACAAGAGGTAAGGGAAGCAAAAAGAAGTCATGTTCACAAGTTCACTTGGGGATAAGCAAGAGATAATCACATACACGCAACAAATTAGGACGCAAGCAAGAAACTCAGAAAGCAATGTGGACAAAAAGCAAGCATTACACAGACACTGAAATGTAAGAGGATAAGGCTGAGGGAAAAAGCTCAGGTGTAAAAGCATAACAGGGTCACAGACACAGGAGTCTTTCAGAAGGGGTGACGGCCTGTGAGCAAGGATGTGGTAATTCAAAATACAGAAAAGAAAGAAAGGAAGAGAGGAGGAACTTCACTCTAAAAGGTGACTGGTGAGGGGGGCGCCTGGGTGGCTCAGTGGTTTAAAGCCTCTGCCTTCGGCTCAGGTCATGATCCTGGAGACTCAGGATCAAGTCCCACATCGGGCTCCCTGCTCAGCAGGAAGCCTGCTTCTCCCTCTCTCACTCCCCCTGCTTGTGTTCCCTCTCTCGCTGTGTTTCTCTCTGTCAAATAAATAAATAAAATCTTAAAAAAAAAAAAAAAAAAAAAGGTGACTGGTGAGGAAGGAGGATTTGTTTGCTGGTATCGGCATTCTCCAGGGATGGCATTCCAATCTCCATGCACACAAATTGGGAGATGAGAAATAAGTCATCGAGAAATGAGAAAGGCCAAATTACAAACACAGAGAGAAGGCAGATGCTAATGGAGGCAACTTTCTCCCTCTTTCTCTCGCATGTGGATACACACACACACACACACACACACACACACACACACTCACTCTCTCTCTCTCTCTCTCTCTCTCTCTCTACAGCGATATTCATGGGCTAGTCGGCAAAAGTTACAATCAGCAAGGGTATTTCTGCCTGAACGGCTCACAGGGTATGATTACTGAATTAAATCTAATGAGACAGAGAAAAGAGGCAGATCACAGGACAGGGAGTGAATTATAGTGTGGGTCTCTGGAAATTATAGGAGGTATGCACCTTGGCAGTATTAGAAAATAGAAATATGTGGTCCTTTCTTCTTCCATTTGTAGTGATACATAGATATTACTTGTGGACATTTCCCTCTAAACCACACAGAATTCCAGGAAGAAGGTCTCTGAAGTGACTTCTCAGAATCCACATTTGGAGTATGCTTATTGCCCTTCATATTAACTGAAGCACAGAGCTGGGAAGAGTTTGGACTGGTTGAAAAGAAATCAGATTATGGCCAAAGAATATTTAAAAACCTAGGAAATACATTTCACAGCACTGATCTCGAATATCTTCATGCCTTGAGCTTGGCATCAGCTGCGTGTGCAATGTGGTAGGGTGCTGACAAGCTTTTGCAAGCCCGAGTATTTTCTCATCTATCTGCAAAAGTAGATTAGACAGTTTCTGGGAATGGGAAGAAATGAGTAGATTATGGGTTAGATTTTACTTTCTCTTTTCTTTCCTCCTTTCCTCTTTCATCTGTTTGTTCTCCCCGGCATTTAAAATACACTTAATCCTAATTCATTCCTATCCTTATAGAGCAGGTTGATGTCATTTAGTTTGATTTAGCCTATTTAGGCCAATGAGTTCATTGGCCAATAGAACATGTGCCTGCTTCAGGTGACAAGAACCCTCATAAGCATGTAATCATTCCACAACAGGTGCCTACCCACAAACTCACACACACACACACTTGTTCCATAAGACCGTGTAGGGTTGTGTGAAGCCAGGTCAGCTCACCCCCCAAGCGACTGCTAAGGTGAAGTTTTCTGCTCTTGCCCTGCGTTGCAGCACTACCCTTCATATTCAAAGTTCTGCTTGGCAGAGTTCACCGGCCACAGCAGTTCGGGAATTAATTTCCATAATTATCTTTTTAACTTCCTCATTATAAAAGGCATCATCCCTGGATGGCAAGATGCCAACCTGCTGACCCCAACAGGACAGTGCTCCACGCAGACACCCAGATGGGCACGTGGCTCTTTTGTCTCCTTTCACAGCACTGGAGCCCAGCTACAGGGATGCCGCATTTACCCTAAAACAAGATCATCAGGGAAATAAGAATGTGATACAATGACTCTCTGTCATAGTTATCCTGGTGCCAGGACTAAGGTGTGGACTTCATTTTGATTAACTTTTAAATCTGAATCCCAGCTCCAAACTTAGGAAGCCTGTCTCCAAGGAAAAGTGAAAGGAGTTATTTGAGCCTCGGTTTACTCCTCTGTTCCTGGAGGATGATATTTGAGCAGCTACGATCGTGGTAAGGTTTAGAGATCATAAAGTTTCTCCATAAATGGTATGTTTGGGAGCACACTAAGTGCTATTTGTTGGGAAGATAAGTTTAGTTGAGATATTTTGAAAGAAAGCCTTTAGATACAAGGAAAGTACAGAGGTAAGTGATACAGTGATGATGTGAGGAGCGGTTTTGTTTTGCTTTTTGCTTCTGAGTCTTGAGAAGAAAGGCAGTGTTGAGCATTTATTACAACACCACTAATTATCTAATACCTTGTATATATTTATACCTTGCAATGGAAAAAATGTTCAAAATATTTTACTAAACTATATTTTTAACAAAGAATTTCACTTTATCATCTTGTGATATAATAAGAAATAAGTTTAGTTTTTGTCTCAAGTGGTTCCTGGCACAGAGCTCCAAAAACCATCAGGATTTCCTGGATGATAGGAGTGTCTTTAGCTTTTAATAACAGGCCCCATTTGATCACATCTGAGTTTAAGCAAATAGTAGAACTTAGGGTGGTACACGGAGATAGCCTCAGGGTAGGGCTGGACATCAGTAAGACCTGGGAATTAAAGGGTTGGAATTTTCAGAACCATCCAATAACCTTTGGCAAGGGCAGGAGACCAGAGACAAAATTCTTTAAAACAAGATCTGATGAGCTTCTGAATTTTTGAATGCATTCAGGTGCCTGAGCTTTACCTGAGACAAGCTCTTAAACTTGAGACCTTTCTGGACTTTTCCCTATATACCTCTTCATCTGACTGTTCATTTGTATCCCTTACAAGAAACAGGTAAGTAAATTGCCTTCCTGAGTTTTGTGACTTGTTTTAGCAAATTATTGAACTCTAGCAGGGGGTCAAAGGAATTCCTGATTATAGCCAGTTTGTCAGAAGTATGGGAGGCCCAGGACTTGTGACTGTTGCTAAAGTGGGGAACAGTCTTGTGGGACTGAACTCTAACTTGTTGAAAGTGGTGCTAACTATAGGCAGATACTGTCAGAAGTCAAATTGAACTGTTGGACCCGCAAGTTGGCTTCTACAGAATCGGAATACTGGTTGTTGGTGTTGGAAAACACTTGACAACACAACAAGTTTGCGAAGTAGCTAAGACTTTTTATCTCCATCTACCAAAGAGTAAACTAAGGATCCTAGCAAAAATACATTGACTGTGGTCCTGTGTTAGCTCTGAGACTGCAAACTTGGCCATTAGACACCTGATGCCAAATATGTTAAATGGCATCACACCAACTTGTTGGTGGATGGTTTCATTTTAATAAACTATTGTAAAAATAATAGATCCTCATCAGTCTATTGTGATTCTTATTTACATGAACAAGGGAATGACGAGTAGTAGAACTGGAGATGACTGGGGTAGACTTTACAGAAGAGGAAAATGATGAATAAGTGTGCGATAGGCTGTCTCAAGAGAAGGGGATGCCTTGAGCTTTGAATACAAGGGGAAGAAAACGTAACATGGGAAGAGGAGTAAACAGACTTGGCAAACCAACGTCAAACAAACAGGTATTAGAGATGAGATTAGTGAAAGGGAGGGCAGGGCACTGGGCCTAGATGACTGAGCTGAGAGAGCTAGACTTGCTAAGGTGGGCAACTGAAAAATCCCTGCACCCATTCAGTTTTTTTTTTTTTTCTTTCATTTATTTATTCATCCAGTTATTCATTCCCACATTCAGTTCTACATTTATTCATAAATTGCTTGGTTATTCCAGACACAGAGCTGATGTGATGCATGCAAAGAAAAATAATAGTCCAGCTCACAAGGAATTTAAAATGCAGCCAAGTGACAAACATGTACATGATACCATTCAACTAGTCCCAAAAGATGCAGGAGTGACCAGCTGTGGAGTGATCTGGAAAGGCTTCAGAGAGGAGTTAGTGTTTGAGCTGGGTCACAAAGACGACTGGAAGTGCTTTGGGGGCCAGTGTGTGTGATGTGGGTAACTGGATTGGAATGGACAGAACCTGGGGGAACAAAAGCCATTTAGACCATTACTGCAATTCAGAAGCAACGCGATTAGAGCCTCCGGTAGAGTTATGGCTGTGGAGATGAATTTTAAAGGGGAAGATCGGTAACATTTAGTCACTGATTAGATTTGGAGGTCAAAGAAAAGGGAGCAGTTGCATAAATTTAAGATGATAAGACTGGGGCATTGAGAGGATCACAGTGAAATTATTAATAATTAGGAGTTGAGGAAGGACTGATGGTGCAGGTCCTCAATGCTCCCAACACAGCCCTTCTCCCCACCCAGAAAGAAACTGTTAGACCTTAAAAGCCAGAGCACAGTCCTGGTCTTAATCTGTCCCCACTGAATACAATAAATGGCCAAGGCGACAAAAGGAGACTGTGAAGGAGAACATAAGCTGGTCCTTATCAGACATTCAGTTGATGTTTGTTCAGTTGGATTTGGACTGAGAGGTATGAGAGGCAAGGGCATCACTGATGACGAGCCAGACGGAATTCTGAGAGTCAGTGCTGAAGTGTGGCCGATGGCAGAGACTGTGGCCCTTTAAGACCATCTAGAATGGAATCTCAGCTCCCCTAGCAAGTGGGAAATTTAGGACAAGTGACTTACTCTGTCTCGACGTCCTTGTTTGTAAATAGGAAAGGATAGTATATTCTTCACTTCGTGGGGTATCGTGAAAATTCAGTGAGTTAATAAAATACCTCAGTGACTTGACTATACATGTAAAGTGATCACAACAGCATTTGGCATATGTGAAATGTTCACAAAGTTCTGCTATTATTATCACTTACTGAGGACCATACTATTAAAGGCAAAGTAGAAATAAAAAAGGAAAAAAATATGAAAGCCGAGAACAAGTACTGGAAATGATCTTGGAGAGAGCCATTTACTTCAGTGAAGGGGTAAAAAACCAGGTAAAAATGGAAGAAGCCTGGTTTCTAGAGTTAAGGAGGAAGAAGACAGTGAACTAAATGAGACATCTAGACACTCATAAATCAAGCCCGGAAGCATAGGACAAGATTCCCAAGAATGGGAGTGGTTGGGAATGCTTACACTGGTTCAAAGTGTTTAAAAAAAGGCAGCAAAGCCCTGTGGGGGGAACTAAAGTCACAGTCGCTACTTCTACTGCTCCTAGTCTTCTTCCTCCTTCCTCCTCCTAATTTCAAGCAAGAACCACGGCACCTCTCAAGGGAAAACAAATGGAAGAGAGATGAGAATCACAGAGGCCAGGCAAAGGATGCATCTTTTCTAATACCACACAGATGAGTCTGGAGGAGACATCCCAGATATGACAGACATGAGCATACAAGCTCATTTAAACAAAGAAACCAGTAGTTATAGAGAACTGAGTTAACTGAGTCAGATCAAGTCTACAGAAAATAGATAATAGCATTCACAGGACAAATAAATAATGCCACAGCTTGGAAGGCCAATAACGCCATCTGCACTCCAGATAATGGGAAAAGCCACATATGTGAGGAATATTCAGGTTATGGAGTCCTAGAGTGGTCACAGCTGACCTAATCCTGGCAACTGTAGTCCTTTTCCAGGTACTCTCCAAAACACTATTATTTTTCCCTTTTTTCCCTGCTGACAAAACCTAAACAATCTAAAAGCATCTCTAGTGCTTACAAGAAGAAAGAACACAACTGTTAGCAAAAGTGCATTTGAGCTCCACACTCCCAGGGTTTTCGAAGTAATAAAAACCAATTAGATAACACTCAGCAGCTATAGTGAGAGAGGGCAGTGCAATCTTACCACTACTAATAGGATTTTTAATAATAGATGGGTTTCTCTCTGCAGAGCTGGAGTTGGAAGTAGCAGAAGTATCCATTGCACAGCATTCTGCTGACCAATACTCAATGCAAAAAGGTTACATTGATGCAGTTTAAACTGGTCAGACAGAGCCAGGGCAGGACTTACAGAATGACCACAGGGAGACTTAAATAAGTAAGAACTGCGAGGTGCGGGGGGAGGGAAGCATTCTCCTTAGATATTATGGGCCAGGTTAAAACGTACTTCAGGTAAAAGGTAGGTGATGAGGGAGCAGAAGGCAAGCTGAGGACAAATCACAAACTGCAACCCCGCCTCCCTTGGTCCCAGATGAGATCTGTCAGTCCTGAGGGCCTCCTGGCTGCCCTAAAACTAAGAGAAGGGAAAAACAAATGGTTAACTATCATCATAGAGATCACGGTCCTCTGTCCATCACAGAGGAGTCTCCATAAGTTTACAAATGTCTTAGTGATTTACAAGGAAAATGCATTCTTATCAATAGCATAACTTTCAGACATCCATAGACTCAATTTCCTGGAGCCCTAAAATCACCCTCCCCTCCATAGCCATGTGGTAAGCAAAGGAAGAAGGGGGAAAATGTCTTACAACCTGCAGCCCACTGACAAATAACTTGAGGCTAGTTGAGTATAACATCCCTCTAGGACACTCCCAATTGTCCTAAGGTTTATGCTTTGCTAAAGGGGAAAACAACCTTAGCTCTGCCTCTAGCATCCTTAGTCATCTTTAGCACCTCCTTTTAGAGGCATTCCCATCCCTTTTCTTTACCTCCCTCAACTCCCAAGTATATAATCAGGTACCCCTCAAAACCCCAGTGCAGCAGCTCTCTCTTCCTACCGGTCCTGTCCCCATGCCTTAATAAAATCAACTGTTTGCACTAAAGACTTCTTAGGAATTCCTTCTTGGCTCTTGGCTCCGGACCTCACCAAAACTCAAAAACTACATCACAAGGAGGTCCAGGTCTGAAGAATAGAAAGGTACAAGTTAAGGCTAAAGTCTTTGTGTCAAGGAATACTAGAGACTTTTATGCTATGAAAATGTTGACCCTGATTCCGAGTAGAACCACTTCATTTTCTGCAGATGGAGCAGTATTCTACAAATCTTTTTTGTTTTTTGTTTTTTTTTTAAGATTTTATTTATTTGACAGAGAGAGATCACAAGTAGGCAGAGAGGCAGGAAGAGAGAGAGAGGAGGAAACAGGCTCCTTGCTGAGCAGAGAACCCAAAGCAGGCCTAGATCCCAGGACCCTGAGATCATGACCTGAGCCATAGGCAGAGGCTTTAACCCACTGAGCCACCCAGGCGCCCTCTACAAATCTTTAATACCTGACAGTAACCATATACCTATAGGGTTTTGTTTTTACTAAATTTGCTTTGCAGAAAAATTATTTGCCTAGTGTTTCTTTGCTTAAAACACAAAGTATGTGGAAAAGTTATTTGTCTCGTCGTCATAGAAACCATCATTAAAATAATTCACCAACTCTACTTAATTCATCATTCCCTTCTTCAAAGCTGTCAAAAGAGGGCTCTTTAAAGAAGTAAAGAGTGTCTTACAGGAGAGATGGAGAGCGGAGGAGGGGGCTCAGGGGGTTCCTCTGTGGGTGGTGCCACTGCAGACCAGCAGTCACTCTACCCTCTTCCAGCTCATAGACTTTCCTTTCTTTTCTTCCACACCCCTCTTTTTCAATACAATCATTTAGGTTTATGAAAGGAATTTCCTGAGGGTGTGTGGTTGTATTGCAAATTTTGTATGATCAGATCAAGCTTGTGAATAATACATCTGTCTGTGAATCAACTCCCCAGGGCATGTCCTGGCTAAAGCTCTGCAAAGAAGCATTTGGCTGTAAGTCAGTTAAGAATGTGTGAGATGTAAATATGTGTGGGTGGAGAAAGTGTAGAAGAGTTCACACCACAGGGAAACCATTTCCTCTGGGGTCAGTGTTGCATTCAAATGGTGCTCTGATGCTCAGAGAAAGCAGCTGGTGGTCTGCTTGAGGTTGAATCCTGACAGTGTTTCAGAGCGGAGTGGGGAGCTGACTGACCCTAGTCAGCTGGGTTGAGCAAGATAATCAACAAGAAAAAGCTATGCACTACCATCAAGAAGGCTCACTTCTAGTTCTACCCCTGCCAACTTCATGACCCAGGGCAGTCCCTCTCTCCCCCTGGAGGTTCCATCTGTAGTGTGAACCATCAACACTAGTTACTCTCAAAGGTCTCTCAAAACAGAAGGAACTCTGTGTGTGCATGCGTGTGTGTGCGTGCGTGTGTGTGCGTGTGTGTGCGTGCGTGTGTAAAATTTCAAGCAGTGAAGGAGACAAAATAATGCTGTTATTTTCTGATTTTACAAAAAGGTCGGCAGTGTGTTCATTATTAACACATTAGAGGGGCGCCTGGGTGGCTCAGTTGGTTAAGCGACTGCCTTTGGCACAGGTCATGATCCCGGAGACCCCGGATGGAGTCCCACATCGGACTCCCTGCTCGGCGGGAAGCCTGCTTCTCCCTCTCTCACTCCCCCTGCTTGTGTTCCCTCTCTAGCTGTGTTTCTCTCTGTCAAATAAACAAAAATCTTAAAAAAAAAAAAAAAAAAAAAAACACATTAGAGTCCTTTTTCTTTATGATAGTAATTTATATTTTTAATAATTTCTTCTGAATATGGTCATCATGCAGTAAATACATACAAATTTCTCATTGGATATACGGTCCTTAAGGCTAGGATTCATGAATGCATTTCACAATACCTAGCCCAACTTTTAGAACATACTAGGTTTTGAGGGAAATATTCGAGTAATGAATAAATGGATGTACAAATGAAGATAGGATCAAATTGAAAGTGATGCTTTTGAGCAATTTATAGATCTATCTACTCCTGAGGTACGAAAATGTGACTGTAATGCCAAGTCAAGCTTATATGAAGGTGACACTAGACAAGAAGTCACTGTCCTGGATAGGCTCCAAAGTTTCTAAGGCTTAAAAAGTGTTCTTTTTTTTCCAAACATAGGCTCATACAAAGACCACTGTTTGACGGCCCTGAACTTTACACCACTCAGGGACTAAAGTATCTCTTTTGTTCTGTCAATTTCATGGACACAGTAGCTAGGGGAGAACTGTTTCTATGGTTAATCTTGCAACCACTTACTCAGCTCTATTATGTATAAAGCCCTTTGCTGAGATAAGTGGAGAATGCCAGGATGCATAAGAGATAATTCTAGCTATTATAGAACTTGGGTCTTTTTGGAAGGACAGAACATTACCTATAAAAACTATAACCAGGCAAAAATATATGTATTGGATTAGTAGTCTTAACAAGCTCCATGATGTATAAATGGGAAGTAATATCAGTTGTTGAAGTTACTGACTACCACGTTTCTGGCACTACATCAATCACTTTTTACTCTATTACCTCATTAAGTCCTCACCATAACCATGTTACATAATATTCATTCCAATATTCAGACATGGTAAGACCCAGAGATATTTGAAGCAACCGACCACACTTAGACGAAAGGAAATGATACAACAGAAAACTCTTCCAATCTACTAGACTCTTCCAGTCTAGAATAGACATAGAAAGCTTCCTGGATAAGGGTACCTTTAATGATGGAGCACAAGTACAGAGATGAAGGGAGAGGGACATTTGCAAACTGAGAAGACAAAGCTAGAGACACAAACATGAGTTAGATATTGGTTTACTTACAGCGAACTAAGCGTATCCAGGTAGACCATTGGTGAGGACCCTAAACTAAAGAGTTTGTATTTTATGCCAATAGGTAATGGGTAATCACTTAAAGTCTGTGAGCAAGGACATAGCATAATGAAAGAGGTTTAAGAAATATCTTTTAAAAGAAAAAAAATAAAAGAAATATTATCTGTTGTTTCCATGCTACACAGGGGATGCAGGTATTTAGACAGAGAGAAAAAAAAATATTTCTTAATTGGCTAGATATAAATGAATTAGCAGCTGAGAGCACATTATCCAGGTCCAAAGTAAGAATCCTCTTTTCGAAGCCCTTCATTCAGTAAATGAAGATTGCTTTTTCAGTTGAGAACAGAGTACTGGGAAGCAGAAGCACTGAGTTGTGGAGGTAGAGCGGAAGCTGGCGAGAAAGCCGGCCCTGAGACAGGGCAGACAGGTGCAGACAAGCCTCATCACCCAAGGGTACCCTCTGAATTAGCATCTGCATTGCCAAAGGTGTGGGCTACAGACTGCAGTCATGGAAAATTAGGTAATTCTTAAAAACAAACAAACAAACAAACAAACAGCCACACACATGCAAATGGAACGTGAGCAGTAAAAAGGACTATCAGAAAATAATGTCTTTCCTCAAGTGAACCAAGGTCAGAACTGGTAACATTTATATTTTGACATTCAAAAAAGAGCTCATAACTATGGTGGTTACAAAGCTGTATTTTTTTTTTTTTTAATACACGCTTTTGGTTTTAGTGAATGTAATTAAAAGGCTGTACCTAAGGGAAGAGAAACTTGAGGGAGAGGAAACCCAACATTTTCCACTGCATGTTTCCAAGAATAGGCGGTTTATAAAAATAATAGCCAAGACAATAATCACCATTCAGGTGGGATATTAAAAACTGTACATCAATTAACTCATTTAATCCTACGACAACATCATGGGATAGTACTATAATACTATTATTACATGGAAACTGAGAAACACGCCCCAGGCCACATAGCTAGTAGGTGGTAGGACTGGGGTGTTAGACCTAGGGAGCTGGTCTCCCAGGTCTTCATCACTCTTCTTAACTACTATGCCCCTCCCTCTCAGGCATCGTCCTACAAAAACTGATGTGCCCAGTGGGGTTTACAGGTTAGTAATGAACCACTGGGATCACGGCCGGTGTGAATCAGGGCTTCTGGATCCAAGGGGAACATGGTGAGCTGCCGGCTGGGGAGCTGGTGTACTGAGATGGCTGGAGAGATAGAACGAGAGTCAGTGTGGTAGAGCAGAAAATGTTTGAAGCTGGAGTCTGGTGACATGTGCTTGCTTCGCAGCTCCCTTACAAGGCCTCTGTGAAGTGACTGCATCTCTAAAGAGCTTGAGTTCCTAAACTGCTAAAAAGAGATAAAAACTATCTGTATCATCAAGATGTTGTGAAGACTAAACAAGTATATGTGAAAACACTTATTTAAAAATCTTTAAAAGTCTTGCATTGACAATAAAGTGCTACATGAATACTGTTGTTAAAATATTTAAATGCTTTTTCTTACCACCACTTTCTCAGAAACAAAAACAAATAGACAAAAAACCCTGACTCCTCACTGGATCACACTTCACCTACACCATTAATTCATGTTTCCCCTAGAGCATTCCTAAATGTGCTTGCCTATTTCTCCCTATGGGCTACACAGATGCCGAAGCCAACGGTAGTTAGCTGCAGAGTGCACTGCCGTTGGCCTTTGCATGGGGATTCCTATGAATTTACGGATGTTCTGTTGGAAAATCTGGTATTTACAATCTTTTTGCCTTAAGTCAACCATTTAGAAAATTGTTCAAGCTTTGTTTTTCCATATTCACTCAAGCATCCTGAGTTAATGATCACTTCTTTCATGTGTCAATCCTTGGAGAAAAAAAGTAAAATTAATATCTATAATTGAGCTCTAGGTGTAAAGAATTAAAAATATATGGCTTCCTGTTTTAACCATCATTTGCTTTAGTTTTAGAATTTGATTGATAAAAATAAACTCCTAGACTGTCTCCAAGTCTATTAGGTGGTTACAAAATTTACATATTTCTATTTTGTGGTTATTTTTCTCTTTTGGGAAAAGGGAGCACCAGGATTGTAGTTCAGTGTGTATTTTATAACTTCTAAGTGGCAAAAATCAACCATAATTAAGTTGATGAATGAATCAATTAATTTACTGAGACTGCTTTTCAGGAAGGTCTATTCTTAATATTTGTCCTGCTGAGTACCCTCTTATATTGCCCAGGATAAAAATAATTTGTTGTTACCTGAATTTATTTAAGTGCCATTCTGTGCCCAACCAGTATAACAAAACCATACCACCAAATTTAAATTCAAATATTTTAGGAATTATTTTATTACTTATCTCACCCTCCGCAGTTTTTTTTTCATTCTAGAGGAATCACTGATACAAGTCCAAGTAATAGGATAAGTAGTGGACGAGGAGCACTGGCATTACCCCAAGTCATGCAACCATTTGTATCTGGACTCACAATTCTTTTAAATGACTTCCTGATTTAAGTTCATTTTCTATTAGAAATTACTCACACGGGGCGCCTGGGTCGCTCAGTTGGTTGAGCGACTGCCTTCGGCTCAGGTCATGATCCCGGAGACCTGGGATCGAGTCCCACATCGGGCTCCCTGCTCGGCGGGAAACCTGCTTCTCCCTCTCTCCCTCCCCCTACTAGTGTTCCCTCTCTGGCTGTGTTTCTCTCTGTCAAATAAATAAAATCTTTAAAAAAAAAAAAGATTTTACTTATTTGAGAGAGAGAGCACAAGTAGAGGGCACAGGCAGAGAGAGAGAGAGAAGCAGACTTCCCTGCTGAGCAAGGACCCCCCCAAAGCTGGGCTGGATGCCAGGACCTGAGCGAAAGGAAGACGCTTAACTGACTGAGCCACCCCGGCACACCTACCACTTTTTAATATACAAGTATTTCTAAAGGTGATCTAATGTGCCATGAGTGTAACTAGGCCTTTCTCTCAACCTTTCTTTTTAAGAACTTGCTATATAGGCTCATATTACATTAAACGTTCTCATCACTAGTAGTCTGAAGGTAGCAATATAAAGTTATAAATAACCTGAACTTCATTTTTAATATAGTTACAGATGGGATTTGGGAGGAAAGTATACACATACATACACATACAATGGGTGTGCACTTACTTATTTTCTGCTGTGCTACCTGAATACTACTGAGAGATTTCTGGAAGTAAAACAGTCTTTATAGCAACAATTATATTAAATACTAAAAATATTCTTAGTCAAAATATCACCTCTGAGGTATCTTCAAAAATGCATAATTTCTGGTGCATTGTCACAGTTTGGGAAATATTAGTAGAGTAAGCCACATTATTGTTTGCAAGTGTTCCCTCCCCCCCAACATTATAAACATTTCTTTATTTTAATGTTTGACTAAACACTTTCCCACTGAGTCTTAGAAATAATGCTGAACAACTGAGGCAAGTTTAGCCTTTTTTTTTTTTTTTTTTAAAGTATGACACCATTATGGTTTCTTTGCTGTGGAATAAGTTCACTGGCCATGCTGTTTTCTAAATGCACCTGTGTACTATCCCAGAACATGTTCTTTCCAAAATCTAGAGCTTCACCCATAACCAGGAGATTAAGATGGGCTCTCTCAGATCTATAGATCTTTGAACAAGGAGTGATTACATTTCACTCCATGAGTAGCAAGACATTTGATGAAATTTATTTATTGTTTTGTTTTTTTTTTAAGATTTTATTTATTTGACAGAGAGAAACATAGCCAGAGAGGGAACCTAAGCAGGGGGAGTGAGAAAGGGAGAAGCAGGCTTCCCGCCGAGCAGAGAGCCCGATGTGGTGCTCGATCCTGGGTCTCCAGGATCATGACCTGAGCCGAAGGCAGTCGCTTAACCAACTGAGCCACCCAGGCGCCCTATTTATTGCTTTTATTTTATTTTATTTTATTTTTAAGATTTTATTTATTTGACAGTGAGAAACACAGCTAGAGAAGGAACACAAGCAGGGGGAGTGAGAGAGGGAGATACAGGCTTCCCATGGAGCAGGAAGCCCGATGTGGGGCTCGATCCCAGGTCTCGGGGATCATGACCTGAGCTGAAGGCAGTCACTTAAACAACTGAGCCACCCAGGTGCCCCGAAATTCGTTTTATTTTTAAGTAAACTCTACCACAATGTGAGGCTTGAACTCACAACCCCGAGACCAAGATTTGCATGTGAGCCAGCCAGGTACCCCGACCTACACTCTCTCAGTATCAGTTGAGTCATCCCTTCCTCCTTTACTAGGCTCCTGAGTCTTTATGTGAAAGCCATATAGGGTCTCTGAGGGGGATAAAGGGAGGAAATGGATTTTGGTATCAGACATAACCTGCCATAAAACCTTTGCTTGCTAAATAAAGGATAGAATGAATTCAGGTTACTCAAGTAACTCAAATTTTATAATTTTCAGTATTCCTGTTTTAATTAAACAAATAATATTACAAACATATTTACCCTTGGGCCTGACATTTGGTAAACTCTCAAAAAATGGTAGCTGCTACTAGTATGATGACTTTCTACTCTTTTCACAATTTTATCGCAATATTTGTTATCATCATCATTATCATCTTATCTACCATTTCCATTCATAATATTTTTCTTCTATCATCACATAGGTAGGTGTCTGGTAATCATTTATAACCCAGCTGGAGACTAAACCACACACATGCATAATTATAGTGCCGTAGTCCCGGAATGTCTAAAGCAACTGATTAACAATGGTAAAGAACAATTTCCCAGGCACTCCATGTCTGTTCATCTGTTAGGATGAAAGTAAGTTGAAAGCAATCTGTATTAGTATTATATAACACTGTGTGTGTGTGTGTGTGTGTGTGTGTGTGTGTGTGTGTGTGTGTGTGTGCGCGCGCGCGCGCGTGCGCACGCACACACATTTCCCCCAGGTATTTACTGAAAAGGCTTAGAAGTCAATTCTTCAACCTAACAAAATCCTGAGCATGGAACTGTATGAAAAGCTCAGTGTCTCTCACCTCCCTGAGGCTTGAGGAGAGAAGCGAGCTGTCAGGGCTTGGAATGAGATAGGACATAATAAAACTCACGCTTTGGGGTCAGTCCCTTATACCTAACACCTCATTAAGTCTATATTAGAGGGGGAAAAGTTCAAAGACACTTCTAGAATACTAGCCTTTCCATCTTGCCTTGTTACAAATTGGCCTCATGTAGGGAAAGAAAAAAACAAAAAACTTAAACTTAAGATCCTTGCATGAAATCAGTTTTTGTTTTTGTTTTTGTTTTTTTTAAGGCTATATATCCAACATGTTCACAGCTCACTGCACTTACCTTTCCTATACATTCTCACTTTCTTTAACTTCTTTCAGGACTCAATCTAACTATGTCACAGTGTGAAAACTCTCAGGAACATGTTACTTGTAGGAGCAGATTTGATAATGCTCTGTCCCTCTGTTGGGTCCTTCCTCATATTCTCCTCTTTTCTAAGTCCCTTACCCCTCTTTCTCCTCTAGCTTGGCCTATAGGCCTCTCTTGTTTCTCTCACAGCCTGTGGGGGAAGTCAACAGCAGCCATGCTACATAGAACTCCTTACTCTTAGAAAATGCCAGCCACAGTAAAACAGCCGTGGCCCTGCAAATGAATGAATGTTCACTGTGGACAACTAATTTGGAATAAAGGCCTGATCAAATGCAGTGAGAAGAAGAATGAATACAGTGTGGACTATATTGTTACAATGACAGGGATGGCAGACCCTAAACATCTAGGACTAAAGAATAATGAAGTCCAAGTTTAGTAACCATAAAGACTGTTGCCTATATATACTTTTTGAGTGTATTATAGGAAATGTCCTGGAAGACCAGGGACAACATGAGATGGTACAAGGATAAATGTGAAATTCAATAGACAATAGCATCTACCCCTTTTAGAAGGGGCTCAGCAATTCCAAAGAAAGGTTGAGAGAAATCTGGGCAAAATGGTAGCCTACATATCACCAGTTTGGCCCATTAGATCTAAAGCCTTTCATTGTTCCCTCAAGAGCTGAGCTAGGTTAATGTAAAGAGACAGGAAGTATATGTGTTAAGAATAGCTACTCTGGGCCCAAATTGCTGAGTTCAAATTGTTTTTCCACCATAAACAAACAGATAACTTGTCAGTAAACAAGAGTTAAAAGTGGTACCTACCTTCCTAGGTTTGTCCTAATATTTTAGTGAGCTAATAAAGTTCTTCCATCACTACCTGTGATATAGTAAATGCTTCTAGGGCACAGGTGTATAGTACATAAGTTATCATGATAGAAGAATGCAATTTATTTGCATTTTGTAAGATGAACCAAATAATGTCCCTTACGTTCTATAATTATTCATTTTCCCAGGGAAAAATAAGTAAGTTCTTGGTTTCTTTTTGCCACAAAGCTTCCCTATAGCAAAAATGCCCATTTTAGGACCTCCAAGCACCTACCTCTTCCTGACCTCTGACGTCAAAGGCCATTCATGGTCCACACTGAGGAATCTCTTGACAATCCCTAAGTACCTGGAGTTGTAATACTTTAAGCTGGAGTAGGACAACTGTCAACAGCGGAGCCACGGGCCAACACAGGCAATCACAAAATAGGGATGATTTCATTCTAACGGCGAGCCTAAGAACTTAGCAGGCTGGCATTTTTCTCCCAACCAGTGACAAACTCTGACATATGACCCTAAGTAAAAAAACAAAAACAAAAACAAAAACAAAACACTGCTCATACATGCTGCCTTAGACTTTAAAACTCCTCCATGTATGAACTCTTTTCTTTTTGACTTTCTGCAGTGTCCACCTAGTCCTCCAAGACAAGTGGAGATATTAGCACAAGCAAAAATAAGGTCTTCACCTAAGATGTCCTATTTATTCTCTCTGCTTTTGACCTGAAAATGCCCATCTAATGTGGCCAATGGTGACTGTGGCCACCACTCCCTAAGCCACGTGATAGACACTAAGTCCAGAGCTTTGTGGTTAAGCCCTACAAAAATTCTGAGGTAAGTTAATACTTACCCTCCACACAAGAAAAATGGAAGCTGACTGCAGGTAAATGTGTCCAAAGTGACACAGAGCAGGTGAAGGAATAAGGATGACACCCAGTCTGTTTCATTCTGATTGCCGTGTAACAGATTTACAGGTTAAATTATGTGCTGTGGTTGCTAAACTTTCTTGTTTCACCATCTGAGAAACAGATATCCAAAATTAAGGTCTCTGTTATTGGCAGGTAGATATTTTGAAGGCAGCATATTTTTTTTTCTGTTAGACTGAAAATAAATCGTTAACTCAGAACGTACTAAACATTGATCTCATTTCCAAAAGATGATGGACGTCCATGGGGGAATGAAAGAAACAGTTTTCTACGTAGTATTTTAAAGGGGGTGAGGGAAAATTTTGGAAAGATAAGGCCTCAGGCTAATGGAAGATAATTGACATTTTCTTTTAGGAGTTGTTAATTAAAACAACATTAAATATTCCCCTACAATCTTTTGTCAGTCAATAGGATAGGCCACTAGAATGGCCACTGAGGGGCCCATCAAAGCCTATAACATTTTCCCAGAGTAGCTAATTACAGCTGTTTTAAAAGGTTTCCAATGCACTCACCAACATCTTTTAAAGAATTTGCTTCTATAAAACATTCAAATGTTAAAAACCTGCCATAGAGAAGATATCATGTAGAAGCATTCAATCAACATCCTAAAGCAATGTCCAGTCATCATTGCTCTGTATAGGTCAAATCCTGTTTTCAAAAAGCCTATAAAGAGATCCAATTACATATAAGAATGTGATATATTAAAAACCAAGCATCATGAAACAATGGGTAGAGAAAATGTAATTAAATAAATGATACTAGGGAAAAGGTTTAACATTTCACTTGAAAAAGGAGATATTCAGTTTATACCATATAAATAAATAAAGTTATTTAGGTAAAGAAAGACATGTAGTGAAACCCACATTTATCAGATCTGTGGAAGAACTATGGAATTTCTAAGACATTAAGCGAAATCAAAAAGGAAGAAGTAGGTCCATTTTTCTACATAAAATTAAACTTCTAAAGAGGAAAAATTACACTGAAAATGGAAGATAGGAAAATTAACAGGAAATATTAAGTTATTGAAGTTTATATTATATAAAGGTCCCATTCATATAAACAAAATAAAATCAAGGTATCAATAGCTAAATGGACAAAGGCTAATAAAAAAGTAATTTATACAAAAGGAGTCACAATTGAGTTATTGGAAATGATGAACCTGACATCTCAAATAGAAGTCCACACTAAGGTGAGATACCAGATTATACTAATGAAAGGCTGAACAATAAAGGACAGTGAAAACTATAGTAAGGCAATCATAAGTCTGGGATATTCATGAATTGCTTCCGATGAACTAGTACAACCCTTTGGGAGATTTGACTTCATAATATAAGTATCAAAAAATTCATCAAAGCCTTTGACCATCCCACATCCAGAAATTCATTCTACAAGAAGCATATTGAGATAAATATATAATATTGGAATTATTTTATGATATTATCTATCAAAAAAGGAAAGAAATTTTATGTCTATCAAGAGGGACTGATTAAGCAAATTACAGAGATATAACCAACTAAAAGAGCATTGGTCCTACATGGACCAATGCTTACGATTTCACAATAATCAAAAATTCAGAGTGGAAAAAATACATGATCAGTTCTGGAGGAAAATACAAAAAAAAGAAGAGTCTGTTTCTTGGAACAATAGGATTCTGATAATTTTCCCCCATTTTAAAATTTATGTTGCTGTGATATTTTGTATGAAATATTGTAAATTTCATATTTTGTATGAAAAATTGTAAATAATGTATTTCAGATACAGTGTTTTCATTAGAGGAGATTTTAGCATAATTAAAACCTTATCAAAGTCATTGTCACTCCCTCCCCCCATGTGTCGGAGTCACTTATGATACTGCATGCAAGTATCTTTAGAGCCAAAAGTGGTAGGATAGTGGTTCAGATACTGATTAGGGGTACTGTTTATGAAGCAATACATTTTTCTTTGCCAGCCTAATATTCCCTACTATTTATAATAAATGGAATATCTGAGGATTTTTCTGCAAAAAGCATATAATCCTTAAAGTCTAGGAAAGGAAAGGCAGTTGTATTGGTCTAACTAAATTATTCATCATTGCAAGTCTGTTATAACTCTAGGTTATCTACAGAGTCACAGGCAGAGACACAGAAATGGACAGAGTACCTTAAAAAACACCATTTATAGTTTGAAATGGATTTGTATCCATTAAATTAAAGAACATGCATCATGTCGTCTTCTTTCTGGGACAGAATGAATGAATTATGATAGTAGCTAACATTTATTGAGTATTTATTATTTGTCAACCTCTGTGAAAACATGTTAGAGTTACTATATTGTCACAATTATCTCCATTTTACAGATAAGGAAACTGAGGCACACAGAAAGTAACTATGTCTTATAAGCTGTAGGTATAAAAAGCAGAACTGGGAACCAGTTGAGCTTTATATCTCATAACTAATATTCTGTAAAGTGAAAACTTATGGTAGTTTACCTATAACCCACCAAGTCTAGAATTTTACTGATCTTATAAAATGATTAATGTTGTCTTTGTGGACATTTCCAGGAAACATTAGTCAATATAATCTACCCTCACCTACCGACTACAAAAGATCAATAACCCAAGGCTTGGTAATTCCCGATTTTCAGTTTTACCAACTTTCAAGTGCCTCTTGGTCTAGGAGCATTAGAAGGATGATAGAAAGTATCCTGAGGCTCAATACTGGACTCACAGGTAGAAGAAGCTTTCTAAATCTCAGTTCCCTTATTTGTAAGATACAGATAATAAAATCACAAAACCGTAGATTTGTAGTGGGGGATTATACAAGATTATATATGCAAAGTGCCTAGCCTAGTGTCTGACATACAGTAAGCACTCAAGATTTAAAGAAACAAATCTGAACTTTCTCAATTGTTTAATACACACCTACTGAGTTCCTGACTTCTGTGAATCAGTCGTGCTGGGAGATGGCGATATAGCTATGAGCATAACAGTTGAATACCCTTCCCTGATCGAGTGTGTTCTTTTCAGCATAGGAGAAGGTGGTAGAACATAGAAACTATAATTGGGTAGCACCTGGATGGCTCAGTCTTTAAGCGTCTGCCTTTAGCTCAGGTCATGGCCTGGGAGTCCCGGAATCCAGCCCCACATCTGGCTCCCTTCTCCATGGGAAGCCAGCTTCTCCCTCTCTCACTACCCCTGCTTGTGTTCCCTCTCTAGCTGTGTTTCTCTCTGTACAGTAAATAAATAAACTCTTAAAAAGAAAGAAAGAAAGAAAGAAAGAAAGAAAGAAAGAAAGAAAGAAAGAAAGAAAGAGGGAGGGAGGGAGAGGGAGGGAGGGAGGGAGGAAGGAAAGAAGAAAGAAAGAAAGAAAGAAAGAAAGAAAGAAAGAAAGAAAGAAAGAAAGAAAGAAAGAAAGAAAGAAAGAAAGAAAGAAAGAAAAACTATTCTTGGGAACAAAGGAAGTACATACTTAATCCACAACTTTACTTGCTTCAATAAACAATTGCTCTGATGCATGGATAGCATTAACGGCTCAATAACAACCACTGGATAATGAGGCAAACCATTTATTGAGACTGGAAGTGTCAACACAAGCGTCATCTACTAATATGTTAATTGTTGATGGACACTTGCTGGTTCATAGAAATTCACCTTGTCACTGATATAAATGTCATTTGTTATAGCTTGAAAATTTCCATACAGGCAGGGATTACTTCTAAACCAGACTGCACAACTCCTTGTAGAGTAATTAATAAATATTCATGATGCTGATATTGCTGCCAATGATGTCAGATCTTATACATTAGAAAGAGTATTCTAAAGCTGAGGATGTTAATCTTATAAGACAAAGACATTCTCATATCAGTTCCAATATCCCAGGAGGCCTTAAATGCTATAGCATGTGACTCTTTTGTTGGTTATTTGTACCTCTGGGAAATACGAAGTCATGCCCCAGGAAATATTTGTATAAAGTTTATACTTTAAATACTTAATCTGCAGACCACATATGCTTTTAATACATAATACAATTATATAATTTCTGTGTAAGCACTTGGAATTGTGGTTCTCCTTCACATCATGGCTAAATTATACCTAGATTTGATTTTTCATTTTGGATTCTGAAAAAAAAAAATTTTTTTTTTTTTTTAGTTTGAATATGTTCATATTTACACTCACTGTGCCTTCATCTGCCACACATACTCATCTACACCAATATCAATCCAGTACCTACTGCTATGCACCACATGCAATCCTGGGCCATGGGCACAGAGTAGTGTGGGGAAAAAATACCATTTCAGCTTTCATGGATTTTCATATCTCTTGGGAAAGACAATACATAAATAAAGAAATCATAAATAATTGCTGATTAGGAGAAATAATCAGTCTGCTGTGCTAAAATGTGGTCAAGAAAAGTTATCTTAGGGAATTAAAATAATTAAGAGGTAAAAAAAGAGAATGGACCCATCATGTGAAGAAATGTGGTTAAAGATTTAAGATGGAAGGACGAACACATGAGAAAATCCTAGGGAACATAAGAGGCTGAAGTATGCCTCAAGGTTAATGAGCAAGAGAGAGAGTGAATAAACACATAAATGAAGAAGGAATTTGACAAAGCTTTCTTAATTAGTGCTCCCTGGCTCATCCTTTCTTTATAAGTGGGAAAGTCACAAGTCTGAGCCCTTATCAACTCCAGGATAAGAAAGTCTAGGAGACCCAAGCTTGGAATCTAAGCTGCATGCACTCCTTATCCCCTTAGGGCTCTCTCCCACTTCCTCAGCAGACCCCGCAGAATCTTCTTTCTTCCCAGACATGAATGCTCTCCTTCTCAGACAACCTGTGATTGACTCATTGACTTGGATTTGTGCTCTAACACTCTTTCATGGAAATATCTTCCATTAGAATCTCACCTTGGTTCTATGGTGTGATTTCATTCCCATCAGCACATATGCCCGTTACAGAGTCTGAATCTAGCTACATGTCATTTGTACGTGAGGTTTTCACATCAGAGGTTTATAACCTTTCATCCATTACACAGGTTTGAAGGCAGATTTTTTTTTTTTAAACCTTATTTGTCTAGTTCAATGTCAACAGTGAAGAAATCTTTCAGGCTAACTCACAGTATCCCTAGGTTTTACTACCTAGATGAACAAGTTGACAAATACAAAAATATAGTGTTCTAATACAGGCGCCTGGGTGGCTCGGTCATTAAGCATCTGCTTTCACCTCAGGTCATGATCCCGGAGGCCCAGGGATCGAGCCCTGCATCGGGCTCCCTGCTTGGCGGGAAGCCTGCTCCTCCCTCTCCCACTCCCCCTGCTTGTGTTCCCTCCCTAGCTATGTTCCCCTCTGTCAAAATAAGTAAAATATTTTTTTTTTTAAAAAAGAGTTATATAGTATACATAAACATATATACACACTATATGCACTCATGCATATAGTATGTGTATGAGTGTACATGTAGTGTATTTATTCATAAATATATATATACATAGTGTATTTTTTCATATATTTCTATCCCCACACAATTGTTAGAATATTGTTATTCATTTATATATACGTAGTGTATTTATTCATATATATGTATCCCCACACAATTGTTAGAGATTTCTTATTTATCTGTCCATCCACCCATCCATCTATACATTTCTCAATCCATCAATCTAGATAGATGCAGTGAAACAGGGATACATTAACAATTTGGGAGAATGCTTTATGACAAATCTTATAAAAGCACATGAAAGATGTACTTTGGAGAGGCTCTCTTTTTTATAATGATTGTTTCCAACTGTGCATGCCTACTGGTAATGGGAGTAAAAAGGAAGAGCAGCTCTCAGTCAGAGCAGTGTGAACAAGAAGCGAACATCAGTGGGTACACTGGAAGGGGGAAAAAAAAAACTTAGGGGCATGCTGCTAAGGTCATCTGCTTTGGCACTTGCTGGGGTATATGCATAAGATGGGAAAGGCCAAAAGTGGTAGACAGGGGCAGAGGACAGGTATAAATGCTACTGGAATCTGTGCTCCCCTTCCTGAAATCCAAGATATCTAGGGGTGGAGGGAGGCAGCTACTGTGCCTGACTCATCTTAGTACAGCCGAGTAGAGGACATTTTCTGAAAGACAACTGCAATCAGCTATTTCCTTAACAAGTCACTGAAAAATTTAGAAAGAGGCAGACGGAAGGCTGTATTTATGCCATTTCTGTTCATTGCATGCAATTCCTTGAACTTGCTTAAAAGACAGGAACTACATTAAGAACTGTGAATTTGTGAACCCTAATTAGAAACAAATAAATCAGTACTCTTTCTACATCCTGTTTTCTGATGCATAAGATATGCTTACCAATTTAGTGCTAGGTAAACACCAAAACAAGTTATCGATGCTTATAAGCAAACAAAAACCAACAATAACAAAAAAACCCACAGTGTATCATTTCAAAAGAGAGACTTCTAAAATTGATTTCATAAATTTTAAAAGTATATGTGTTCCATTCTGTTAACAATAAAACAAATTATATTTCTGCCCTTTTTTGGGGGGGGGGGTAGACATTTTGGTGGGTAAAAAGCTTTTTGAGACCCCTGCTGACAGAAGAGGGGAACTACACCCAGGTTGTCCTTAATCAGAAATCGAATATGTGATTTTCCACATTAGCCTGGCCACCTTAAATATAGGCCATTTGTGAAATACGTGAGGCACATCATGGTAAGATGAATGTGTAAAGGTGAATTCTTGAAAGAAGGTGATTTGCTACACCAGGGGTTATCTTTTTGCTTGAGGTTTATAGGTCTCCTAAATAATTACATCTGACATAATAGAAAATTACTATTTTTTAAATATGAAAAATTGCACAACTCTTTAGAAATACACCCCTTTTGTGAGAAAACTATATCTGGAATTTTAATGTGGTATTCTAATAAAAAATGAATGACAATGCTAATTCTATCTGAAAAATACATTCATTTTTCCACAGTTTTATCAAGGGTATATATCCTTTGTCAAGTAACATTCTACATGTTAGAAACATAGCTGTTTATTCCAGCCAAGTACCTGGCTTTCAAAAACTTATGTTTTTTTTTCGGGGGGGGGCAGATAAACAAATACATAAGATGATTTCAGATTGCAATGAAGGTACTAAAATATTACACCATGGAAAGAGGATAGTGTAATAAGATAACTGTAAGGAGAGTGGTCAGGGATTGCTTCACTGAAGAGGTAAGGTGTGAACTGAAAGTTACAGGGTGATTCAAAAATACATAGCTATGCAAACATTTTCGGTAGACAGCAGCAACTGAAAGATCTGGAAGGTAAAGGCAAAGAATAATTATGCAAATACAAAGATTATGCATAATGGGAACAAAGCTTGGCTCAGCCTTCACTAGGGTTATAATTTGGATCTCTGCATTCTCTTGAAGGCATGTAGATGAAGTAAAAAGATCAGGGTCTTTGGAATTAGACAAGCAGAATTTGGGAACAGTCTTAAGAATGCCTTAAGGAAATCTTGGACAAGTTTCTGAGCCTCTCTTAAATAGCCACCTCATCTTTAAATTGTTGAAATCCATATCCACTCAAAAGATTTTCTTGATAATAAAAACTGACACAGTATGTAAAAAGCCTAAGCAGGTGCTTGGTAATTTTTTATTACCTTTCCCTCTGATTCAAGAGTTCCCTGAGTCTCACCTTGCTAATAAGTTTCAACTCAGCTATGAGCGACAAGACATTGCAGTTAGCAAAAATATCCAAAGGGCAGGCAGCTAGGTGTGAAGGCAAATTACTGAATATCCAAGGGCAAAAATGCTACTTCAGTCATCTTTATAAACCTTGGGCCTAACACAGGTGCTGACAGAGAGTAGGGATAAACACTCATTAAATAAAAACAAGACTCAGAAATCACTACCATTAGGTAATCCATGTAAGACAGTATATGGCCCAAAAGTCATGTGAAAAGGAGCCTAGGACTTAATGATCTCAGTGGCACACAAACACTCTAATGATCTATGAGACTATGACCTCACTGCTTTGAGCCATGAAAACAATGATGTGACTAGGTCACATACAACCACAAATCCTTAAGAAAAGCTTTTGCTAAGAGGAATGTTAGAATTCTTAAGTTATAGAAGGCCCCACATATCTCAACATACCTACAGGTATATGAGTTCAGCTTTTCCCTAATCCTGGCCCACGGTGATAACAAAAAACCACCCTGAATATTTTCATGAAGGTAAGTTTTTTCAATGTAAAGGGTTTCCCTTCATTTTGGGATGATGTCTTTCCTGTTGTTTTCAGAATGAAAATGCTCCTACATTTATAAAATTCTAGTGATAATAAATAGAAATATTTTATTGAATATCTTTGGAAAAAAAGAAAAGAAATTGTAACTCAGGGAGAGTAGTATATCAATTTTATTCTACATGAAATCTATCCCCAAAGAGGTGTGGGAATTTCTAGCAGAGATAACCTAATGAAGAGTCTATCCAAGAGGGGAAGGTCTCATGGGAGTTTCATGACGGGCATAGGTTCAAAGATATGGGGCAGAAGGGACATAAGAGAGAGCAGAAGGACACCTGAGGCAGAAGTTACATTATAAATAAGAGGTCCTCTGCAAAACAAACCAACTAAAGACTAGATATAATCCAGTCCCCCTCCTTTCATTAGGAGAAGTTGGGCAACAGTGAATATGTGGTAACCAGGAACTTCTGTCAGTCCAAAAAAAAAGGGGGGGGGGATGAGTGAGACAGACAGAAGCAAAGACTGGTTACTTAAAATTTCTACATTGTTGCCAAGTCTCTGACCACATTTCTCAAGATCTACGTGGGAAAAGATAAGGCCCCTCCAAATGCCAAAGCAGAGAGAGATGGAAGGGGAAGGAGGTGATTACCCTAGGTGAATGCCCTGAGGATGTCTTAGCACAGAATTGGTCAGGATTCCTGGGTCTGTACAGATTCAAGTTCAAGGGGGAACTTGGTATTTCTTCCCTCTCTCAGTTCCATAATATCTTCTTCTTAAGGCAGCTTGATGAGATAAATAATAGCTCTTTAAGCCATCTCTTCCTTAATTTTTTTTAATTGCTTGCAGCACATGTCTTCCATGTAAACTAAGAGCATGCTTATCTTCCCTCATCAGATAAACCAAGCAGCGTTCAGTCTGCACTTGTGTAATCAGATTGCACTACAGTCATTTCTGCTCAGTTACATATTGCTAAGTATTCTTCATCTATTTTTGAGTATTATATATGCTGAGTACTTATGAACGTGCCCTTTTCATCCACTAGACCACATCTTGAAGGACCAGGCTGAGGTTTCTCTCTCCAGCATAGCATCAAGGTTGGATTCAAATTCTAGCTCTACCACTCTGAGTGTAGGAAGTGATGTGCCTGTTTCTTCATCTGCACAGGATAATATATTGATCTTCTTCAAAAGGTTTTGTGAGATTAAACAGTTCTTTAGAAGAGGAGCTGATATTTAGTAAGTCATCAATAAATGTTAGCCACTGTTGTTAGAAGGGGTGTTATTAAAAGTATAGGCTCTAGAACGATTTTTCTTGAGATCAACTCCGAGCTCCATCATTCCTCAGATGACTGACTTTAAGCAAATTGCTTGATCCCTCTGTACCTCAGTTACCTCAATTACAGAAGTGTGATGATTAAACTAACATCAGGGGTGCCTGGGTGGCTCCAAAAATCAAGCTTCCACCTTTGGCTCGGGTCATGGTTGCAGGATCTTGGGATTGAGCCCTGCGTCCTGGAAGTTTGCCTGTCCCTCTCCATTACCTTCTGTCCTGCTCATGCTGTCTCATGCTCTCTTGCTCTAATAAATAAAGAAAATCTAAAAAAAATTAAAAATTAAAAAATACATACTTCAAAGTGTTTTAGGGAGGACTAGGCAAGTTTATACACATATACTATATGATTATGTTATAATGTATATAACATAATACACATATATAAATAATATACCCTTTCACTGTGTATAAAATTCTCAGGTTGCTATTATAAATCAGGGAGATTCTTTGTGCAAACCTTTTTACTGAGTTATAGATTTAGGTCCGTTCCACATCATAAATATGTCTCACTTCTTTTTCCCTTTTCCCATTCCCCCTTTCCACCTGCTCTCTTCTTTCCTTCTGTTCCCTTATTCACTTCACTCTCTCTTTTCTTTCCCTCAGTTTCTGTCTTTGTAATTTGAAATCAGGGTTCAAACCAGAGGCTCTTCAGGGAAGAGCTTTCTCAAGAGAATAAAAGGTTACTACTTTAAGCCAAGAAATAAAACTAATTTCAAAAGAAATGTAGTCCCGTGATACTTTCCTGACAAAGGCAACATCTGTATCTATTTTCCCTGGGACAACCTTGCCCTATCAAAATTGGATCAGAATGCTATAGGGGACTAAGATTGCATTCTTTTGTAGGAGTAGGGGCCTGGGGCTATCTGGTTGTTTGGGGTTATCAAGCAAAGCACATTAATTATGTGGTATATTGAGGACAGTGAAATTTACTAAATAATTTGGCAAACAGGAAACATATCAAAGTAGGAAAGGGAGAAATACATTCAGTGTTTTTAGAATAGGATTATAAAGCAAGGCTTGATGGTCTCATGGAGGAATTGAAGGACTAAAAATGGAAACTCACAGAAGAGAGAACATTCATCTAAAGAACAAGGGATTGTCTAATCAACTCACCCAAAGAAAGAATGCAGACAATTTTGGAATTGAGAGAAGTATCCCAACACAGGCTAGATACAAAATGTCACACCAGATTTAACACAACACTTAAGTTTGGGTTCAGATGACTTGAGATCTTTATTTATTTTTTAAGATTTCATTTTTCATTTGAGAGAAAGCATGAGTTGGGGGGGGCGTGCAAAGGGAGAAGTGGCCCCCTCACTAAGGAGCCCAATACTGTGCTCCACCCCAGGACCCTGGGATCATGACTTGAGCCGAAGGCAGATGCTTAACTGACTGAGCAACCCAGGCACCATGACTTGAACGTTTTTAAGTCTTAGACTGTTACTTGCATGATATACATTTGCAAAGACAAATCATTCATAATAAACCTTAAACCTAAAGGAGCCAAATAATTGAAGAAATTTTTAATTGTGCAATTTTTTCCCTTCAGCAATCTTAAGTTATTCCATTTATTTTTTACTTCCTGTACACATATGGCCCAGTGAGGATATACAAAAGTAGTTTACAATTCTAGCCTTCCTAATTTGAAATTCTACAAGTCTAAGACAGTAACCAGATTATGAAAACACTTGATTAATTGTGCAAACCAGCAGTTTAAAAACGCAAGTCAAAAATATTTCTCTTCCTTCAGGAAGAAATATGAATGTTAAAAACATGGTGCCTCGCAGAAGCAAAGCTCTATAATTAATCTATAGAGTCATCTCCACTGTCAGAAGCAGAAAGGCCCCAGAGGAACTACTTTTCCTATAGAATGATGATGGTATTAGTGCAAAAGTGATGATAAGAAAGACCCTTAAGAGTATGTGAGAATTTCTTTTAGAATCCTGTCTGGGGCCTAATTATAAGAACTAGTATTTCTTGAGCACTTACTACTGGCGAGAGAATACTCTGAGTAATTTCTATGAATTAATTTCTTAATCCCCACAATAAAGAGGTGAAGCAATTTGCCCAAAGTCACCTAACTGGTAAGTGGAGGATCAAGATATGAATGGAAGCCAACAAACTGCAACGTGTATCTACGTATCAACCTAGAACACTGTCTTCTGCAACCTAACTTGAGGTATAGTTAAAAAATTATCATCATCTGAGGAACAAACACAAAACCCGCTCTCGAATCCTGAAGCAGTCATTTACTCACTACACAAATTGTGAGTTGCCCAGGCCACACAGAGTCCAGAGTTCAATTCTGGATTTCAACCTAATAGGTAGCAACTAAATGAAGTATACCTGACCTATTTTATCAGTGAAGATCCCTCAACAAAGTCTCAGGTATTAAACACTTCAATATTACGGGGAAATTGTGTGTTTATATATAAGAAAGCTTTCACAAAATCAATTGAATATGTTCAGATCAATAAAATAGTTTCACAGAATGTATTTCCATGTGTAATCACTTTGTCATTATTCTCCTTCATAAGGACACAGGACAACTGGAAATTTTTCTCCTCCGATCCTTAAGAGTATCACACATCAAACTACTCCAGATTTGGGTTGAGAATTTCCACACGATTGTAACTGTGGTTTCTATAGACTTCCTTCAGTCTCTAGTATGAGAGGAAATGACAAAACCCATTAAAATAACCAATATGTATTTACCACAGTGCAGTTTTACATTATGGTATTAGTTGAAGGTTTTTGTTTTTGTCTTAAAACTACGAAAACACGTATACTCATCTACTTTATTATGTGTTCTGTTATATCTCCATCCTCACCTTGACCTCTAAAAAGTCAGCAAACAGAAAAAAATAAACCTTGACCTCTAAAAAGTCAGCAGAGAAAAATAAACCCGGTTTGGCAAAGAGAATATAATGTGTGCTAAGATGCATTCCTAGCTCATCACACATTTTCCTGAAAACAATCAATACAAGTAGCCCGAGGCAGATAATTTCATCATACATGTACTTTCTGAAAGCAGACCATTATTACCAGAAACCCTCTCCTTACTCAAAAAGACAAAAAGTATGACAGAAATCATATACAGAGTCAGCCCCAGGGGAAATTGTGTAGTAGGCAAAATGCCTTCTACCTCATTATACAGTCCCCTTCTCTCCTCTTCCTTCCGTACAATAACCCCTCACTCCCAAACTCCCCCAGGCACCCAGGGCCTTTTATGATCTCACCGCCCCACCCCATGACCTGACAAAAATCTACTTCAAGAAACGGTTTTATAAACTCATTTCAACAAATCTGGAAAGGACCAGCACAGGTTTTAGAGTTTCAAAGTTGGGTACTCACAGGATACAGTTCACAGCAGTACAGACATTAACGGAAAAATAGATTGTGTGAAAGTAGATCTTAGGAATCCAAAATCAGATTCTCTGAAGGTTTCCACATTTTTTTTTTTTTAAAGGAGATGGTGAAGGCTTATAAGGGTGGTACTGAAAATGGGAATATTTTTCAGGTCATCTTTGCTACTATCCCATTTGGGACTGCCATGGAGAGGAGATGATTAAAGTGAAACAGATGCTGAAGATGCTCTGAAATTACAGATATGTCTTAGCACAGACCTGCACAATGCGAAAATACAGAAGGAAATGAATGGTGCTATACAGTCACCCAATGGAAGCTTACTCAGCATAATCAAATCGTCACCAGTTGTACAAAACCTAGTGCCTCTCATCATTACTGCTTTGGCCACATGAACCTAGGCTCTGTCACAGAGCTGTTCTCTAAAGGGATGCCACTTCAGCCTAAAAGACCGCACAAAACATATATCTCTGAAATACACAAGTTCCCACACCACCGTCATATGCCACCTGACTTGTTACTGCATACACTAAGGATATTCTATGCAATGTTGTGTAGTAGTTAGTGTGACACGGTGTATAAGGGTTAGGACCTAAGAGCTGCATACATCAGGCACTGCCACTCTCTAGCTGTACATGCAACACCTGTAGAGTCACTTCTGTGAGTATTGGTTTCTTCAACTGCAAAATGGAAAAAAAAAAATGATACAGTCTTCAGTTGTTGTGGAAGTTAAATAAGATAACCTGTCTACATCGCCTGGAATATAAAGCTTAGGAGGAGGTTAAAAGTCACAGTGATCATAATGATACTGATAATAAAAATAATATCACCAAAGTAGGTGAGTCAGAAGGTAAGGGAATTCCAAATCACACAGTCCTTTGGTAAGTCTTCATAGTGGTTTATAGCACAGACTGAGAAATCAAATATTTTGGATAAAGTACTCAAATTCTTTATGATTTAGATTCTTGACTAAAAACCAAGATCCATAATAGTACCTAGCTCATGCATTTTTTGTAAAGATTAAACAAATTAATGCAAGTGAAACACTTAGACACTGTCTGACAAAGAGAAGGCACAAGATAAACATTAACTGCTATTGTACTATCTTTGTCAACAGCAGAGGTAGGAACACGGCGAAAATACAGAGATGCATCTTAGTTAGAAAGTCATAGCTCTGTGGAAGAATGGTAAGAAGTAAACACCGCAAGAACCTCATCGCTTCCATTGTGGGCACATCCTTTTCCCATTCATTGGTTTACTTGCCCAGCTGACAACCAGAGGAGCCCACTGAGATTCCAGGATTCATATCCCAGGGGTTACTTCATAAAATATAGCTGGTTTGGTCATTTCTCAGTCACAATTGAATCTTTTCTCCTGAGTGTTTACAATTAATATCTACTGATACAATCATTTGCTATTTTGGAAGTTTTTATAAGCAGTATCAAGAGTTTGGAAGTAAAACATGTGTTTTAGGCTGCTGTCCACATTTACATGGAAATGCTAAAGACACAGCAAAACCAATGGCTAAAAGATGCTATGACGCTGACATGACCAGGCCTAGAACATCATCACTGTTGCCACCATTATCATTATGTTAATATCAGCTACCATTTATTATCTGTGAAATCAAAACTCACCAAAACTTCACCGCTACACCCATTTCAATCTATTTTTCCTTTTTTTCCCTTAAGACAGAGTTGCTTTGGGCCCTTCCACTTCTGAAATTAAAAGCTACACAATGTACAGCGATACTTGTATCCTACATTTTCCCTATACAGCAAGACCCATTGTGACACACAATAGCAAACCACTGAATGAGGCACTCAGTTAACAATGAAATGAAATGAAATGTTTAGTTCATAATAATGTATCACAGAAGGCCAATTCCAACAGTGACCTTCAAGTGAAGCTGTTCCTTCTTTTGCTGCAAGACCATTTTATTGTGCTAATTAATTTCACACATGGATATTGATGACAGGATTCAAACAGAGAAATCAGCAGCACCTTAGAAAATCTGTCCCCATCAAGTGAGCCAAGGGGCTTGCTTGATGAGCTCCACCAGCTAGGATAATTACTATGAATAAGGAGGTGTGTCACCTCCCTGTAGAGTCTAGAGGTTCCTGTACCGAATTACACACAAGCCATACAGAAGTCAGTCCATTGTAACAACTAAGATCCCCTCAGTAAATGCAAATAGCCAAATACAACGCGGCCAATACTGTCTGAGCATAAAATGAAAAATAAATTTGGAAAGCAAGATAAGGAATTACAGAGTTGCTAAGTGCGAAAAGCCAAAAGAAGGGCCAAGCCCAGGCCAGAGGCCCAGAAGAGTCTCTGCCAATTTTCTAGGAGCAGTCACTGTTCAAATATTTAATAACTCCCAAGTATTCTTTTCCCTCTTTTTACTGTTTATCTCCCATCTTGCCAACTAGATCCTACTCAACACTCAACACTGCATTGCTAAGAGCTCCTTTTCCTCAAGTCTAAAACTCCAACCTCCAAGTAGATTTGGATGATACAAGGGGGAAAGAAGCCACACACTTTAATTTTAGACTCCAGAGCACACCAAAAGTCTATCAAGTTCCATACTGTAAAGACTACCTTCCATGGAAAAATGGAAAAAGACAACAGAAGTATCAATATAGCAAAAGAGGTGTATCTCAAGTAATAAAAGACACTTACCTGAAGACTCCCTTGAAAAGTTACTCAGTGCAAGTCAAACAAAAGAAAATATATTAGGGAGGAGTATGCCTTAATAAAAATTCACTGCGGATATTGTTGTAAAGAGAATAATATTCCCCTCAGTGCTTCCTTGTGTAAAATCAGAATTTGAATAGGGTTCACTTACCTTAAAGAACGGTGCAAGTAAACATTATAGGAAGATATAAATATAACCATTTAAATATGTCCTAATTCTAGATTGTTTGTTATTAAGCATTTCTGGGTAAAGAATCACAAATCAAGTAGAGGTGACAGAAAGCATGGAGATGTTACTTGTGGCATATGCAGTGGAGGAAATCATGCTGATTCAGTCTGGCAATCACAGTTCTGTTGTAAAAATCAGTTTCACTTACCTAGAAAAAAGAAACAAAGAGAGACAGAAAAAGAAAAAAATTAATAGAATTCTTTGGAATCTAAAGTTGTGTTTGTTCCCTGCTTCCCTTTTCCTCCCTCTTCCCATTCTCCTCACTCTTCAGAAAAGAATGTCATCAGTATCTCAGCACTGGCTTCCAAGTTCGCAGAGACACAATGGAGATGTGATGCTTCTCTCTGGCAATGGAGAATAACAAAGCTCACCACCCTTCATATCTTGGTCTGTTGGTGTCTCAGGTAGAAGCGAGAAAATATCTTGCCCTTTTTTTTTTTTCAGAACAGAAAGGCATGTGTCAGTGATATTTGGGTTAAAGGCATACCTGTTCCTTGAGAGTTTCTCCCCAGTCTTGCCCGCCCTTGCCTCCAACTTTCTGTATGTGATTCCATTTCTTTCAACTCCTCCCCCACTCCACTCTGTCATTAAGTCCTGCTATCCTGGCTGTCCCACCTTGAGTATTCTGCTTAGAAATAGCCTCCTTTCATAAGCATTTATACATGTTCCAAGGCCAGACAAAGTCTTTTCTTCTATGTGCCTAGCATCCCATGTTTATTGCTGAAATAGCAGTTACGGCAATGCCCTATAGTTAACTTTTCACTTAAATTCCATCCGCTACAATATGAGTTCTCTTGAGAGTAGAATCTGAATCATTTTCCACAATTTTTTTTTAGAGTTTTCAGAGCATGATCTGGGATATCGAAAATTTCATAAATACTGGGGAATGAAGACATGAAATAAATAAGCAAAGGGAGCTCAAGTCAGAACAAAAGAAAAGTACAGGTTGCTAACTGCCTGGCATGACTTCAGAATCTAGGGTTTTAGGGAGAGAAGCTAAAAGCGTTGTCCTATTTCTTTTTTGCTCAGCTTTTCAGATTAGGAAACAAATTGCAAATAAATACAGAAGCTCTGGGCCAGAACATTCAGTTTTTCAGGGACCAAACACGGTACTTGGTGTTAGGTCCACCTGAAGATCCAGAACTCAGAAACCCCGGAGTGGCTCCCCTCGAAAGTGTCCATGTCACGTGGTGGATAATAATCTCCTACAAATGACCTTACTCTATAATCTCTGCTTTCCTCAAATATAAATGGAAGTTGCCATATCTGGCCTTTCTAAATCATCATTTTTAACTTTATAGTTTAAAAAATACCAGAAGCACCTAGGAAAGCACAAATTTATACATAGTGGCTCGTGAATCCTCCCAACTTCCTCCATTGATACCATCATATATAACTACAGTATGTATCAAAATCAGGAAATATCACCCTTTGTTAAGCCAAATGAGATGATGGAAATAATTATGTCATTCATGGTATTTTTCCTAGGTTAATTAATCTTTATTCACCACTTACTTATTAAAAACTTACCAAATGCTAGACATTGTACTGAACTTTTTTTTTTAAAAGATTTTATTTATTTATTTGACAGAGATAAACAAAGCTAGAGAGGGAAAACAAGCAGGGAGAGTGAGAAAGGAAGAAGCAGGCCTCCCGCTGAGCGGAGCCCGATGTGGGGCTCGATCCCTGGTCTCCGGGATCATAACCTGAGCTGAAGGCAGTCGCTTAACCAACTGAGCCACCCAGGCATCCCAAGACTTTTTTGGAAAAGCCTACAGCACCTGGTATTCCCAGGCGGTCTCCCATCCAAGTACTAACCAGGCCCAACCCTGCTTAGCTTCTGAGATCAGACAAGATTGGGCGCATTCAGGGTAGTATGGCCGTAGACTGTACTGAACCCTGAGACAACATTTGTGATCAAAAGAAGCCTGTCCCATGCCTTTATGAGGTTTATGTATACTGGGAGAACATAGAAAGATGGGAAAATTAAAATGTTATGCATTACATTTAAAAGCCAGGAATCTCTACTTCAGGCTAGAACAGAGGATGATGTGGTCAGAGAAGGCTTCCCAAGGTGAATTTTTAATCCAGACTAAATTCCAAATGATGAGGTGAAAGTGTTCCAAGTAAAGAAACAGAGGAAATATATACAGATGAAAGGAGGAATACATATGAAGGCAAAGAAAGAAATTAGGAATCTGGCTGGCCCATTTTAGTTTGAACGACTGCCATATTTGGTTTTTTTGTTGTTGTTAATTGTTCAGCTGTGGCATTTTTATATGATTTGAAATAATAATCCTGCATACCTGTAGAAGTGTTGTAGTGAAGAGATAAACCTAGAAATAAGGAAGGTTTAAGTAAAATAGGACAGAGTAGCAAGGATCAGGATTCTGGATTTAGATTATGAGCAACTGGTACCCAGGGATAATGTCTTAAACAGAGGAGTATCATAATCAAATTTGCATATCCTGGATGCTTACAGAGAAATGGATATGATGGAGCAAACACAGAGGAGAGGTAGGCAGATCAGTTAGAGGGTGAAGCCTTAAGCCAGGCAAGAAATTAGAGCGAATTTAGCAAAGACAGTGGACAAGAAGATGGAGAAGAGTGGGAAGATTGTCTTTATGGTAGAATTGACTTAATCTAGAGATAAGCTGCATATAGGTATAAAAAGTAGGTACTAATAAAACAGATAACAATGTTTCTGGCTTGATCACATACAAAGTGGTACAATTCAATTGAGCTATGAGTGAAAGCCCTTTGTAAACTGTAATGTACTACTAAAATTTAAGTATTTCCCTATATACAGAATATGTACAATACATGCATACGCAATGCTCAAGAAGGGTTAGCAAAAGAAGTGGCTTACTTTTAGAAAGCTGTTTGTGCACGGCTCCTAGTAATGTATCATTACTGCTTTGTGGCGCCATTTAGTAATGCCAAAATAATCCAGTAAGAGAATCAAGAACAAGGTGTTTCTATGAGAACATGTCTAATAAACACACAAACTCATGCACACATGTTCACACATAACAGCCAGCCCAGGGAAGAATCAAACTTGCTGAAGCACCCGAAGAATTCATTCAAGAAAACTATAGTAAACAGGTTATTTTTCATTCAAGAATGGATATTAATCCAAAGTGAAAAAGAAAAATTACTCAGGAGATTGGTAATTAAAGAGACCATCATGCTTATTACTTCTCAGCCTACCATTTAAATAAATTTCAGTCAACTGACCCTATACTCTGCTAGTGTTTGGTGACTTAAATGAAATTAGTGATGCCATCAGTATCCTGTGCCAGGGATTAATTAGACTATTGTTTTTCATTAAAGTGATTTGCTATTTGTGTGCTCTCTGTTTCCACCTACTTGATTATGTGTTGCTTAAGACTTGGGGACATAACTTGCTCATCTTTGAATTCCCCATAGGGCATAGCACAGTGCCGTGCATATCATAGGCGCTCAAGAATATTATTGAATTTTAGGAACTTGATTAGAAATAAAACGCAGTCAGTTATTCAAATGATTTATTTTCAACCTAAAAGTATTGGTAGTGATTACTTCAACAGTGTTAGTGTTGGTAAGGTACTTAGTTAACTTTTTGGAAACCATCATTTCTCTTAAGTCAACAAAGGTAATTGATCAGAGGGAAATAAAGAAAGAAAGAAGTTGCTTTGAATATATTCCAAGTAATAAATGTCTTTGAAGTAACAGGCTTCTTGGTGTCACTAATTCATAAAATATGCCTAACACAAATCTTGAAGACATTCACACAGTCGTATTATTTTGGGAAGTTTCTCTTCAGCATCCATTGCCAATCTCCTCTCTTGACTCAAAGCAAAGCCTTAATGAGATTTTGGGGAGGAATGTGCAGAGGAAACCAGAGCCAGGAATACCACATCATCACCATTATTATGTTATCATTAGTTTAATTATTATTGGTGGGGAACCACTCTTTGTCTCACTTGGCATATAGATGGTATTCACACACCCCCACATATTAACTCACCGTGATTGTAAATGATTATGAAATCAATTTTTGCCCTCTCTCTGACTTATGCATTTCAAACAACTGAGACATTCATGACTCCTTGTATCATTCCATCATCCACCTTGTATCTCATCAGTTTTCTGAGATGGCATAACCCAAACCATAGAGTAGGAGGCACAAAAGATGGCTGTCCTACCATTGTTGTAGACGTGTTGTAGACCTGTTGGTGCTAGACAAGCTTGGAAAGAGGACAGCAGCAAAGGTGGTGAGGACAGAGTACCTGGTAACCCTACCTTGGTCCACATTTCACATGGTTTTTGAAAATGTATTTTATATCCTGATGATATCCTACAATTCCCTTGATCTTTGAACAAATCACAGTCTGTTTTTATGAGTATAGTTAGCTATTCAGCAGTAAAATTCCTTACTATGTTGTGCTTTTTTATTTGTTTGTTTTTGAAAAAAGCACCTGAGGTGCTCCACAATATTCTTCACAGCAGCAACATAGGAGCTTCTAATCCAGAAAAGGTCTTTCAAATGTGGACAGATGAGTGCATCTTAGCTAGGCTTATTAAAAATCCACAGAGTATCTGGATACAAATTTGGAAACAAACACAATTAAAGTGGAGGAAACTAACTGATGGAGGTTAATCTCTCCCATGTCTTCTGAGAACGGACCTGCTCGCACTGCTTAACGTTATATACAGCTTGTCACAGCACTAGGAAGGGAAGAACCATGAGCAACTGCCAAGATGTTACCTATGTGAAAGGTGGATAAGCATACAGAAACTTCTGCCAAACCTCCCCCCAAAAAACAAAAAACAAAACAAAATCTCATTGAGCTGTGATTAATGCTTACTGTGCTGCCTATTCTTGAGGTTCTAGTAGGCAGTGCAGGGCCAGCACACTCTCTCCAAATTTTATTAGCAAATCTTACAATTTTATGAGATAACTGCCTCACTTAATTACCCTGATGGCTTTAAGGAGGGTCGGCTCTCAGGGATGAGGGTAGTACCCCAATTCTAGGAACAAGTAATACCCACATTATTCAGAATGGCTCTGCAGAGAAGCTTCCATGACTTAGTAGACCAAAAATAGCCACTGTCTTATCCATCTTACTTGACACCTTTTATATTTTTCAGTTTGACAATCAAAGAAAAGATTAAGATTTGAAGGCTGAAAGAGTTAGTTTTTTTTTTCTTTTTTAAAAGATTTTATTTATTTATTTGACAGAGAGAAACATAGCTAGAGAGGGAACACAAGCAGGGGGAGTGAGAGAGGGAGAAGCAGGCTTCCCACCAAGCAGGGAATCTGATGTGGGGGCTCGATTCCAGGACTCCAGGATCATGACCTGAGCCGAAGGCAGACACTTAACAAATGAGCCACCCAGGTGCCCCAAAAGAGCTAATTTTCAACGTTGATATGGTGGGGAGATAATTGTAGTTTAATAATCTCTTTGTCATTAGGTGGTATAACTCTCCAGTAGCAAGGAAAAGAATCCTTTTCCTAAATTTAATCTGGAGCTTTTATTGAGTGGCCTTGTATCTTCAAGGGAGAAGAACCCAGTCATAGCAGAAATGGCAGCAGAAGAGCAAGTATCCTTACCTAGCTTGTACTCTTTCCTATAATGAAGTATCTCACCAGAAGGATCATGTGTGCGAATAATTATTGGCTGCAGCAGCAAAATTAAGCTGACCTAAGGAAGTGGCTTTTAGGCTCATGTAATTATTGCTCATTAGTCATCTGAACAGATTGAGAAATATTACCCTTTCTCTTGTCCAAAATGGTACATTACAGATCCTGTCTGAATTCAAGGAGGAATAGCAAGCTGGTAAACATAAGAGAGCCAGACAAAGAAATCAACATTATCTACAAAGTGAAATGTGGAGCACCAATCCAAAACCACAGCTATGGTAGAGGTTCCAAGTTATTTCTGAAACTATACATATTCAAGATGACAAATCATTCTTGGTAAAACTGAGTATAACCAAGCACCATATATATCTTGGAATGGGCATATATTTGGCCCAAAAACATACACTACAGTAACATTTTTGCTTAAATGAAATAGAACTGCCAGCACACACACCTGATCCTCATAGTAAGAAGAGGCTTCAATTGGTTGTTCCAACTACTGGGAAAGGAAGTTTTATGGAAGAGGATATATTTATCTTTTTAATTTTTTAACTATTTACTCATTCATTAATTCATTAACTCATTCTTCACTTAAATAATCTCTACACCCATAATTGGGGCTCAAACTCAGAACCCCAAGATCAAGACTCGCATGGTCTTCCAACTGAGCCATCCAGGTCCCCCAGAGGAGGATGAATTTGAGGTCAAGAGAGCCCCAAAGGTAGTTCAGCCAAATGCTCTAACTCTAATGTGAATCTTTCACACCTTAATCTCATTTCCTTTCATTCAAAATGGAAATGAAAGAGATTATGTGACACAGTTGATTATTGATACCTTCAAACATCTGCTTATACTATATTGACTTCTAGCCAGGAAAACCTCCCTGTATTTTCCTCTCCTAGGTCCGACAGCCATCAGCAAAAGTTCTGTTTCATAAATGTGTTTTTGGCTGAATTATTAATTGAAATGAAAACAACATTTTAGTGGGCATAAAAGTCATTTTTAAATGAGACAAAATGTTCTAGGCATTGCCTGACTAGATGCAGACCTAAAGCAAAAGTACTATGACAGTTTATGATTATTATGCACATTAGTGCAATCTAGTTGGCTCCCAATTCCTAGAGTAGAGTTCTCCTGTTTGCATAAGTGTCTCTCCTGGTTGTTTGCTTTCCATTGCATTTACGTGAAAAGCCCCAAGGATAATTTTTTCCTTCTGACTAATCCCACACATTATGTTACTGCAACATTATCTCTCATTGGAGCCATCATAAATGTCTTCTCCCTTCTTTGTTCCTGGATTGGGAAGAGAATCTCAGAACTGTGGCTCAGTCCTCCAAACTGAGTTCCTTATAAAGGCCAGTTAGGATCTTTACTGCCTAATTTGCTCCCTCTCTGATCTTATTTTCTAATATCTCCATAACATCCCTCCTCTGCTTTACCCATTCCATTCCATTCCGACCGCACTGGCTTCCTTACTCTGCCATTAACCCCCCAGCCATATACCACTTTAGGGTATTTGCACTGACTGTTTACTCTGAGCCAGTTTCTCCCCTAGATATTTGTATGACAAGACTCTCATTCCCTTCAAGCCTTTGATGAAATGTTACTTTTTCAAAGAGGCTTACCGTGACCACCCCTATTTCGTAATGACACCTGACTCCAACTGCCACTTCGAACTCCCAGTCTCTTAGGTAGCTCTGTTACTTTTATTCTTAGCACTTTCACTTAAGTAATCATTAGTTATATTGTTTGTATTTCTGCCCTCCCATTATAATTTATCTCCATAAATACACAGATTAAATACACACACACATATATAAGGTAAATGCATGTGAAATTATAAGTATATAAAAGGCACATATAGATAGAGGGGCACATGTACATCTCCATAAGTACTGTTTAAATGAATTAATGAATAATGTGCCTCTTGGTGATTCTGTTGCTTCCTTTCATCTTCAAACTTAAATCACTCAAACTTCTGTCTATTCCAAAGAATAGATTGTTACTGGCCCTTACCTCTCCAAGAATGTGTACATCCCTTTTGGCACCCAAATACTTGTCTTTTCCTGATCCTGATTTTTCTCCTCTCCCATAGTATTGTTAGCTCTGATTTATTTATTACTAATGAAGTCTTCAAATATCACTGCCAGTAGCTATAGCAAGAAGGAGGTATCACTGATAGAAAACAAGATTAAATCTTGAGTGTGCAGAATTGAAGGAAATCGGGGACTACCTTTTCTGATCTCATTACCTATCATCCAGTCAATGGGAATCTCTTCTCAGTGACATGGAATTCTAACACACAAGCCAACCAAGCTGGAAAACATCAAAGATTAATCCTTCCTCTGACATGCAAACCATGTAATTTAGTAATAGCTACTCATCCACCATTGACCTGCTAATTAATCCATAGATTTTTTTGTTGTCCCTTTAATCATTTCACTGATAACTGAGTCACTTTAGAAATACTCATTCTCTCCTTAGACTCACCAACTAAATGCTACTAGCATCTATAGTAATAAAACACTGAAATATATTGACTCCCTGCCAACTTGTTCTTTCTCTTCGTTTCTTTTCTATGTGTCAGCTGGTGCTACTATGCAGACAGAATACAGAGAAGGGAAATGAGCAGCTAGTAAGTGAGTAGTTTGTGTCACAGGTGAGGGTGAAAAAGGATTCGTCATCTGGGTCAAGAAACAAGTTTGTCTTGCTCTCTCTGAATTGAAGATATACCTGTCCTTTTGACTTGCATCAGTCATTTCAAATCAGCCTGAAAATAACTAGTTTGGAGCTCACTCTCACAGTCTCTTTTCCTGAAAACACATGATTGATTCTCATCTTCTACCATCAAGCAACAAGTGATGTACATTTTCTGATGGGGCCATATTTGCATGTGGTGACTCATGCTAGTAATGTGGTGACCCTACCTCCTTTGATGTGAAAGGAGCTCAATTGTATTCACTGCCTTAATAACAATTTAAGTGCTGGCTTCTGTTTCCTGGTCTGGAATTCATCTACTGTGTGTCTTTGAAGTTGGTTCACCTCTCTGAGCCTCAGTAGCCAGAATGGAAAGAATGCGCTATTTATCTGCCTCATAGGGACACTGATGAGTTTATGTTTTGTCACATACAAGAGACAATTCATACCATCTATGATGATTTTCTCCGAAATATCATGTAAAGCTTATTTCTCACCCAATGTTTGAGAGAATAACTGAGGAATGATATACTTGTTCTAGACCTCTACTTACTGCAATCAAAATGAGTGGCTCTATCAAGACCCCTTTATGCATCATTAGCAAACAGACTAGAGAAAACTGTCCTTACTATAGTCTTCCTACTATAGTAATAGTGTCCTACTGGAGTCTTCCTTTATGGAAATTACTTTTGCATCCATTTGGACTTCCAGCAACTTAGTGAGGCCATCTGAAAGTACATCCAGAAATGTTAACCCTGCTTGCATAGGAGAACTACTACTAAGGAAAGGCCTACCCATTTGGAGGTTACATGGGTCTCTGATCATGAGAACAGGAGAATCTTCACTAAGAACAAGTTGGGAGGGATCTAGTATCACATGACCAATAATGAGTGTGAGATATTTTCTAATGAAAGACAAAATATCCACTAAGCAGTTCCTATTTCAAAATAGTTTATGAGATTATGCCTTTATTTTAAATAATATTTTCCAAAGTCAAACATATTTTTAGAGCACACTCTTAGAGCTGATTCTTTTTCCAGTTTATAGTGTTTTCAATTTTGACATTGATCATATTTCCAACTGTTAACTCTATCCCCCCCAAACAGAGTTTTACCATCATTGAACATATCTAAATGGCTGTGCCTAGAGGAGATTCCAAAAAGAGAATTCTGGAGATGTTTTGAATATTATAGCAGAATAAGGATATACTCGCCTAAGTGCATAGTTCTTATAGTTCTTTAGCCTGAGGCAGTGCATTTTGAGGGTGAAAAACACACTTAGAGGTACCTGGGTGGCTCAGAGGGTTAAGCCTCTGCTTTTGGCTCAGGTCATGATCTCAGGGTCCTGGGATCGAGTCCCACATTGGGTTCTCTGCTTTCTCTGTCTGCCTCTCTGCCTAACTGTGATCTCTCTCTGTCAAATAAATAAATAAAATATTTAAAAAAGAAAAAAAAAAAACACTTGGAGCTGGACTCTTGGTTCAGACTTTCCCATAGGAATTTGTTAGTCACACTGACAAGCAAATTATTTGACCTACTTGTGGTGTATTATACTTATCTTTCAATAAAGATCAGATAGAAGCCAACTTCTAAGGTTATCAAAAGAGAAAAGAATTTGATCTATGTAAAACATTAGAAAAGAATCTTGCATGAGACAAAAAAACGGGAGTGTTATCTATTTTACATATTATTACTACTTAAGTTATTATTTCCCAGACACAGAAGATGACTTGCGAAGTGTCACTCCACAGAAGAGGTAAAGGAATCTATGACTAGAAGCTATTTCTTGAGGTTCCAGCCAAAAAAAATTTATTCTTCACTACTGCCAATCTGCCTGCATTTATATATCCAAGAACCTCAAGAAAATCACACGACAGAGACTCAGATGATAATAAAGTGCAAGGGATTTAGTGGGTGGAAAAAAAAACTATCTCTTACAGAAATAGTTATGACACTAAACACTGCTTCAGAGATATTTGATCTTTATTTTCCATAGAAGCTTAAGATAAGTGACAGACAGGGCTTTGAACCTGCATTGGGGCTTTAAAACTGTCAGGATCTGCTGTTCTGTATTGAGCATCTTTCAACAACTCAAGTGGAATAAATTATTACTTATCCTGCCCTATGACTGCCAATGGTTTGTGAGCACAGAAGGAAGTCCCAAGTGGGAATACCCTACTCCATGTCCTAGAGACCACACCTGGGGAAAGCAAATACATGAGGGGAGGACTCTCACCAGACTTCATATTAACAACAAAAACAAGAATAAAAACAATACGGCTATGATTTCTTTTCCAATCAAATATAGGGCAGTCATTATCTATAATTTCTACAGTTCCATAATAATAGAGTGTAGGTGGCACTTTAGGAAGTTACACAAGACAGAATTTATCTTAAACTGCCATATATAGCTGTCTTCATATTTATGATGCTGCCATTGACAAATGAAAATGTTACCATGAACTTGTATTTGGAAACCATTCATCTACATGCTACTTTTACACAGCCTCTGCAGAGGGCTTAGATTACCTTTGACTGGGTGCTTCAGTATCCTTATTTATAAAAAGGACATGAATACCTTCATACCACATCCGTGGCTTTTTCTCATCCTCCTTAAATGTTCTTCCACATTGTTTCAACTAGCCGCTTCCCCTTGTTTCTGCACTACTGCCCTCACCTTGTTCTCTCGGGTCATGAATCACTCTCTCCTCCCTTTAGTAACTCCAGTTCTTCTTCTTGACCTCTACTGTGAACTTTCTCTGGGGTATAATCACTGACTCTCTACACTCCTTTACTGCTTCCTCTGAAAGGGCTCATATATTCCCTTTTTTCATCTTATATCCTTAAACAAATGACCTCTAATTCTTTCTGTCTAGCACCAGCTTCACACAGGGATTCAGAACATAAAGGATAGCTCTTCCTTGGTAATGTAATATTTCCTCAATCTCATATTTATAACCACTTTAACTTGCTCCCCAAGATTATCCCATTCTGGCCAATGGGAAAATTTTTCTAGGCCACTGGAGTTTAAATTTAAGAGAAATGTCTGTCTCTTTTTCCATTGAACCTCAATATCTAAATTCTCTAAATTTTCTTTGAATGGTCTACATCTTCTGTCAATGACCTGATCTCATCATCTTTTAATTTTTGTTACTAGTTCATAACTATTCAGAGTTGTCTCTTCTCTGTATCACATCAAATATGAAGTCCTTTTCCTGGTGCTTTAGGCCCCATTGGGGTCTTGTACTCATGATTCCATATTGCTAAGCTCATTCCTGCCCATGAGCCTTTACTCAACCCTTTCTCCCACCTACAATGCCCTCATCTTTTCTTCTAAACCAAATAAATTTCAGTTATGGATCTTCCTTATCTCTATCAATTCAGACTGCCTTCTCTCTCTCTTTCTTTTTTTAATTTTTAGCAAATTTTGTTATTAGCACCTTGGTCTAATAATTTTATGTTGCTATTCACTGTATAGATAAAATTTTCCATTCAAGAGAAAAGTCTTCTTGTTTCCTATTGTTTGGTAGTGTCTAAAATTGAGCTGAGTTTCTAAATGAGAAACCCCCAGTTCACTCAGATTACTAACCATGAAAGATTTTTTATCAAAAAACTAGGGTTTTTAGTGGTCATGCCCATTTAAATCCATCTTGTATATAGAGGTGTGAGAATGGAGAACAGACCATATAGGCGGTGAAAAACGTAACTCAGCTCTCAGTTGTTGGTGGGGTATTCTGTAGTATGGAAGACATAAAGGAACTGTCCAATCATGAGACATAGGCTCATACACTATTTACCAGTGAATTAATTGTGCAGAGACTTTACTCACCCCACCCACTGCTCTATATCTCCAACACCTAGCACAGAACCCATTTAGGGCAGGTGAAATAGATCTAGCTCCCTCAAATGAATTCAATTTTTCATATCTAGACAAACTACATACCAACCTCTACAGATTCCAGTCCATATGATCTAATATAACTTATTTCTTGCTTTTCATCATTTTTATAGCTTTACTGATGTATAAGTGACAAAAATCATAAGACTTCAAGTGTATGATTTGATGATTTAATATACATTATCAGTATATTAATAAGAAATAATAGATTATAGGGAGCAACTATCAATGTGATCTAATGATCCCACTTCTGGGTATATATCCAAAAGAAATAATTTCTAAGAAATATCTATATTCTCATGTTCTTAGCAGCATTATTCTTAACACCCAATGTATAGAAGCAACTGAAGTATCTATCAATGGGTGAATGGATAAAGAAAATGTAGCACACACACACACACACACACACACACACACACTAGCTTATCATTCAGCCTTAAAAATAAGGAAACCCTATTACCTGCAACAACATGGAATAACAGAAGACATTCTGCTAAATGAAATAAGCCAGAGAGAGAAAGACAAATACCACACAGTATCACTTAAATATAGAATCTGGGCAGGAGGGCAGGACGGGGATGGGGGGACAAGCAAACACAGACAACAAGAGTGTTTGCCAGGGAAGAGATACGCAGAAGTTGGTAAAAGAATACAAATTTTCAGATATAATATGAATAAGGTCTGAGATTCTAATGTATAATATGGTGACTATAGTTGATTGATAACACTATTGCATGACTGAAATTGGTAAGAGTGAAAGTCACATGTTCTCAGTATAAAAAATGGCGATGCATGAGGCAATGGATGTATTGATTGACTCAATGGGGGAGAATCCTTTCATGATGTATCTGGATATTAAATCATCCAGTTGTATACATTGATTCTTACAATTTTGTCAATTTTGTCTCCACAAAGCAGGGGGAAAATTATAGAAAGCAAGAAAGGTAGTTAACAAAACACTGAAGCCAAGAAAATGTTTCAGCTGTCAAGAGGGTAAAGTGATGAATTTCCTAAATTCAAGGCCAAATGATAGACAATTACAGGGAAAAGCATTAAATAATGATCTTTGGATATGTGCTGGTTAATGAATTCAACAAATATTAACTAATACAGCTCTGTGTTGCCAAGTACATGATGGTAACTTAGAAACAAGATGTCTACTCTGATGGAGCTTACCTTATATAAAAGAGAGACAGTTTAGAAAAAAAATTAGGAATCAGTAAACAGCAGGTGTCAATAGGTAACTCAAAGTAATGTCAAAGCTTGGAGAAAGGGATCTTGAGTGGTAAAATAGGATACTATCATAGTCTGCTGTGCTACTGATTTCAGCCAGGAATTTGACTTTGTCTCCTATGATATCCTGAAAAATAAGATGGTGAAATGTGACCCATGATTCTAACTGCACTTGAAAAAAGGTTCTTTCCCATTCAGCATTCAAAACCTTGTCAAATTTACAGGTGACATAAAGCTAAAAGCAGTATCTAATATAATGGAAGACAGGAACAAGACTCAAAATAATCTTGACAAGTTAGAATACTGGGCTGAAACCAACAAGAAGAAATGTAAAGGGGGTAAATATAAAGTCCTCTATTTGGCTATGGAAAAGATTTTTAAAGCAAGATAAGGAAAACAATAACTTATAAAGAAAATAGCATGATAAACTTCATAACATCAGAAACTCTCTTCATCAAAAGACTTCATTTTAAAATTTAATAATCAAACCAGAGGCTGGGAGAAAGTATTCACAAAGCATATATTTGACAAAGGACTGGTAACCAAAGAACACCCACATTTGAGGGAAAAGAAGTAATTTTTCCTAATGGTTTATTTAAATTTCCTGTAACGCCCAACAGTGAATGTCAATTGTCAGTATTTCTTCAAAATCAAAACTTTGTAATGAAAACGTCCCATATATTAGATAAAAAGAGAGGTGGTAGGGGATTTATCCACATACTGGCAGAAACAATGGACACGCAGACGCAAAGAACCATTGTTTGCCCTTGGTTTCTGGCTATGGGGGACTAAGTAGATGAACAAATCACAAGTAAGGAGAATTGAGGTGTCTTGGATGGGAAAGTAAAACATGCAGGGGACACTACCTGTCTTACCACTTACTCCTCTCTGAGTAATCCTGACATATGGCCCTCCTTTTATTTCTTAGAATACAACAACATTTTCCCCTTTAGGTCTTTATGCACACTTGCCTCCTGCCCAATATATCTTTCCTCTTCTCTGTCTTTTAGTCATCCTTCAGATCTCACTTCCCCACAGAAGAATTCCCTAACTTTCCAAACTACTTTAGGACTCCCTATCACACTTTCTCATAGCACATTACATTTGGGTAGCATTTGTGGTCATTAGTAAGAGCGTGTTTATTGTATGATCACTTGTTTGTTATCAATCCTCCCTAACAGAAAGGATATTTGCTCATCACTGTAACCCAAGCACCTAAAGCAATGTCTAGCACAATAGAGGGATCAATATACATTATTTTTTTAAGATTTACTTATTTATTTTTAGAGAGAGAGGGCATAAGCAGGAGGGGCAGAGGGAGAGAGAACTGCAAGCAGACTCCTTGCTGAGCACAGAGCCCAACACAGAGGTCCATCTTACAACCCTTGAAATATGACCTGAGCTGAAACCAACAATTGGACTCTTAGGTGCCCCTCAATATATATTAAAACAAGTGAAACAAGTGAAACAAGTGAAACAGTGAAATTACTTTAGCTACAGACCAGTTCTTTACATCAACAGAAGGATGCTCTGATGGCAATGATCAGCAGAAATGTAAAATCTACCTGGGGTTAACAAAAAGAAATGGAACTGGAGATAATGTCTGTTTAACATTAGAAAAAAGGTATTTGGTGATTTAAGAATAAATGAGCCCCTCCAAAGTGGAGGGCAGGTATATATATGAGAGCTGGTGACTGAGGATCAAGTCTATCTTGTTGATTTCTTCATCATTTTTCCTTTATCCCCTTTTATCTTATTCTGTTTGCGTCTTTTTATCTTGTTCTTCCTTGTACTGGAAACAGGATGTCAGCTTAACTAGCACTAAATTAACTACAGCTTTAAGCATGTGAAGTGACGATCAGCTCCAGAACAAGCTTGCTGTTTCAAATCTTGGCAGCTCAGGCTTGGCTTCTAGCTTCTCTACTTTTCTGCATGGCTGAGAAAGAGAGGCAGCAAATGTACGAGCAGATTCTTAGAAAGTACTGTTCCAATACCATAGAAATGCCAGGAACTAACAGGGCCCCCTTCTTTCATAGCCAATAGATTCATTATTCCATTTAAGATTCACTCAGTAAGTTGTTTATTAAATGGCCATTATGTACCAGACACTAGGCTTAGTAATAAAGGTCAGTGCCCTAATGGAGCTCATGATCTAGTGGCCAAGGGACCATAAATATGTAAACAAAATAAAAGTCAATTACCAAGTTAAGACTCCATTAAGGAGCAGGGGGAGCAATACAACAAATAAAATACAACAGGGGGTCCCAGTCATGTAGGCACCTATGAGGAGACAGCATTCAATCTGCAAAGTTAAAAGATAGAATCAGCTTTGCAAGGGGACAGAGATTCAAGTAGAGGAAGCAGCATATGAAAGATGTGAGACAGAAATTACTTAGGATATTCAAGGATGTGAAAGCAGGCCTATCAGATGGAAGCAGAGTGTAAGAGAAGAGAGAGATGGGTGATGGAGGACAGGACCCAATGCCGCAGAGCTCCAAGGCCATGCCTCTAATGTTGGGTGTCAGAGGACATCCAATAGGAAACCACAGACAGACACAGAAATGCCATGACCCCAGCAAGCAACTGCGGACATTCTAACATTAGATGTCCAAGTAAATGGTCCCTATATTTTTAATGGCTGGTTGGTTTCTGTTTTTTCTTTTGTTTTGTTTTGTTTTCCCCTAAGCACACTGAGCCTTTTGAGGGCTTCTCCTTCACTCTTAAACCAAGCCAGTCTCTAAATGACAAGGAAGTGAGCTAATCAACCAAATTCTTAATGGAAGAAATAGAAAGGAATTTGAACAATAAAGTATTGATAAAATAAGAAACAATATGTCTGTCAGCATTTAGTGTTTCTATTGTATTGAGTTGTTTTAAAGAAAAAAAAATTTACACACTGTTATTGGCTTAAAGGCAACTGACTTTATAAGGGAGTGAAAAAGAACATAAAACATTGCCTTAGTCTTGACATAGCCCTAACAGAAAAAGTTGTTAAACACTAGAATGAATTCCATACAGCTTCTTTTCAAGCCATCAGATATTAGAAACTCATTTCTCTAGCATAAGAGGGGTTGCCATGTCTGAAGTAAAACAGATGGGGGATTTCTTTCGTGCTTCCCTTGAGTTGAATAATCCAAGAGTCTCCAAGAGACACTCATAACAAGCAAGTTGTACAGTACAGAGAGATCAGAATCTGGCAAATCTGATAGGTATTTGATAGATGTTAAGTAATTTCCTGGTTGAGGCTAGATAGGTAAATATAACATTGCTGGGGAGAATAATACTTGGGAGTAATAGTAAGAATCTGATTGTTTACAATTACCATCATATATAAGGAACATTCCAGATAATGGTGTGAAATGTTCTCAGCAGCCATGAGTCAGTCAAATTGAATTTAATGTGTTTTGAAGAACACATTACACCTGATAGATGTGGGCAACAGGGTCAGACAAGTCAGCAGTTACCTGGAGACAGCCAGTGGAAGAAAAGAAAACCAGCCACGATACGGAAACCGTTGAATGCTGGAGGTAAGCCTTGCCAAGCAGCATGATAAAAGCAATGAAAAAGCCAGCGGAAGTAGAAGATGGAGCCCAAGGTGGCAGTAGCCCCTTGGAAGGAACCTGCCCACTGGCACAGGCAATAAATTGCCAGCCAAGCCAGTACGGCTCAGTGGAAAGCATCTAAATCAGGTCAGGCCAGCCCGCTGGCAACAAGGCAAGCCAGTCCATGGGGTAGTCAGAGCACAGCCAAAGACAGAATCAGTACATCCAGAGGAACATGAGATGGGCGATATCTGCAGTATTGGTTTAATGAAAGCCCACCAAGTGGCAAGGGTAATACATTTGAGCAAAATGGGAGAGTGGTGTGCAAAAGCCAAGAGACATGATTTGAGCTGTGCCAAGCGAGAAGAATAGTCTCTGAGGATCTATCAGGTTGCTACCAACCACGAGCCCTCTGCCAGTGTGAGAACAGCATACATACTGCCAAGCATGGTGGGGCAAGGATCATGGCAGCCGGCACACAGGATGCACAGAGGAACAGCTAAACTACTACAGTGTAAGCCCATAGGACCCACAGAGCCTACTGCCAATAGCCAAACACAGCCTGAAAGACTGGAACAGCATAGGACAAGGAATCAGAAAGTCATGATTTGAACTTTACCTCTGCCATTAGCCCCATGACTTTAGAGTGAAACACTACATTGTCCTTTTTTAATTTTAATTTTATTCATTCATTTTGATGGGGCAGGGGGAGAGAGCGACAAGTGAGCATGAGCATGGGGACGGGCAGAGAAATAATTTTAAGCAGACATCACATTGATCATTGGCCCAGTGTGGGGCTTGATCCCATGACTCTGAAATCATGACCTGAGCTGAAGCAGGAGTCAGATGTTTGACTGAATGAGCCATCCAGGCATACCTCTATCATGTCGTAATAATCCATTCCTTCCTTATCATCTAGGAATTTCAGGTCTCCCTCCCCAAACTGTATCTTTGCCCTGAACTAAGACTAGGTAGGGGTGCCAAATGCTGCTATGGCTTTCCTAACACCCTTATGTCACTCTGAGGTCACTGGCTGCTTCGCCACCTGAGGAAAAGCTGGTTTGGCCTCGCCCCCTAATGCATGTTCCTGCTTCCACTTTTTGGTCTGTGCACCTTATTTGATGGTGATACTCTTCACCATCTACATGGACGCAGTTTTCCAGAACCTACTTCCAGAACCTACTCTATGAGCACAAGCTCCAGGCTGTGATCATTCCAACTTGACCTACTTAACTGCAATGAAGTTATCTGTGCTTAGGGGAAAGATGCACCGCTTAAAAATTCTCCACTCCAAATTCTACCAGGAAGCTCAAGACTAAAAACAAATACAAGTTGGAAAAGTAAGATTATTTCTCATTATCTGAGCATATTACAGTTTAAATAATCATTTGCCTTTTTAAGGCTACATGCTGTCAGGGAAGATCACTTCTTCCTTCCTTTAAATGCATAATCTAAAGCATTATCCAGGACGATCTGATATCTCTAGTATATCATATGACAAAGAAGAAACCACTCTTGATAAATGTTATGTGTGCTAACTGAAAGAAAGAACTTCCAGAGCAAAAACAAACTGAATTCTACAATCACTAGCATCACCCTTAATTCTCCAAAAAAGCAACTTCCTACCTTCCCTCCTCTCCTTCTTTTCCCTTCTGCTTCCCTCCCCTTCTCTTCCCTTCTAATTCCCCTTCCCTTCCCCTCTGGCTCCCTTCCTCCCTCCCACCTTCTTTCTCTCCACTTCCCCTTCTCTCACATATACACACCAAATAAGAACTACACTATTCATGTACCTCATGAGTGATGTTTTATGAAAGATTACAGGTGAAGGAGGACAGATTCTTTTTCTTTTCCTTTTTCTGGGGGCGATTCTTTTTCTATCAGCATCTGCACTATGTTCCTTCTCCTGCACCCTTCACTATTGCCAGAGCTTTGGAGCTAGGCTACAGGTCATTGTCAGAGCATTCTCTGAGGATACTAGCAATATAATACAGTCAGAATGAAAGATAAAGTAGCCAAGTTTCAAAGAGATCTCCTTGTGGGAACATATTTTATGAAATCTTAACACTTAGTTGATCCAAAACAATGGCAGCTATCTTAAGGCCATGCAAAATTACTACTGTATCAGGATTCTGTTCATGTGGCATGACTAGAGAAATAAGCCAACATGAACCAGACCAGCTACAATCTGGATATTATCTGCTCTGGCCATAGTCATATGGACAAGATTCAGAGGTTAAGAATATTAAGACAAGTGCCACTATGGCTGCAGGAATTTTTGAGGAGTTGAGAAGACTACAGTCTAGGGCACTAAAGTCTCTTTGATTTATATGTACTCTTTTCTTTTATCCTTGACAGTATTTATCTCCGGTGGTGGGCAAAACCATTACTTAAGAGATAGGGCTTCATGATTGCATTCTTAAGTTCCCCTCTGAAATCTCTGAGAGTTTAGGTAAAACATAATCTACTGTCCAGCTTCTGCTTCATAAAAATAGTAACACTAAACTTCAAAGAAGGATCCTGAGATTCAAAAACATTTCATTCAAGAGCCATATAATATTTTACACTGCTAATGGCATAACACAGAGATGCCATCATTTTCCACCTTGTCCATCTGATCTCCCAAAATCTTGTTACAACTAGTCCTCTCCATATTCTAAGACCTTGCAGGGCTCACCTACTGATGACTTTATTTCAAATGCAAAGTCCAACCCAGACCTCTATTACCAAGTCTACATAGAATCACAGCAAATGAAAATGACATCAGTTGCTTGACTGGTGGCCCTGTCCAGCTTAAGCATTGACGTGAGGTACCAGGAAATCCCCAGGCTTGCCTTCCACTCTGCAATGGTTTACAAGAATTGTTTGTGGGTGTAACTTTGGCTGTTGAGAATATTGGGAAAGAGATAAAGATAGCTAATGTGGATGAAAGAAAATGAGTAAAAAAAGAATCTGTAAGAACTCAGAAAGTGGGAGAGGAGAAGCAAGATGGAAGAAGAGTAGGCAACCTAGATATCATCAGGTTCCAGGAGTTCAGCTAAATAGTATCAAGCCAGTTGGAACACCTATAAACTCAACAAGAGATTGAAGAGAAGTGCAGCAATTCTAGGAAGAGAAAAGTGACCACTTTCTGAAATGTAGGATGCACAAATTAGTGAATCTGAGGCAACATTTGGGAAAACAGACCATGGGGGAAGGAGCTGGCTCCTAGTCAGCAATAGAGTAACTGATCACAAAATCGGAAACTTTAGAAGTCAGCTCCAAAAGGGGGCAGGGAAGGGGAGAAGGGGGGTGGAATCCTCGCTGAGGCAGTGTGGTCTCAGGACCTGTGGGGTCACAGAAGGACCCAGGGTGCCTGAGTGTGGCAGAGGTCCCAGGTATCTAAGCACGGAAGCTGATTACAGAGAAAGAGCCGAGAAGTGGGCTTTCAGCTTGGGGTTATCTTAAATGTGATCTGAGGCACAGTCAGGCCACTTCTATCTAGCGGGAACCACATGTGTGTCAGATCCAGGGAGACTTCCTCCTTCTTCCAAGGGAGGAGGGGGCGGCACGGGAGTGCGTGGCAGGAATCTGCTACGTTTGGAGACTCCAAACAGGGCCATGCACCAGAGATAGAAATGCTTGGTCACAAGGTGGGTGAGCATGGAGTGTGGCTGGAGACCAGGGAGACAGGTGTGATTAACTGCTTTCCTCCGAGGGTGCACTGAGGAGTGGGGCCCGGAGCTCTTGGCTCCTCTGGGCTGGAGACTAGAAGGCCGCCATCTTCATTCCCGTCCTCCAAAGCAGTATGAAAAGCATTCAGGGAACAAAAGTTCTGAGAGCAAACCGGAGCAGATAGCTTAATCTGGTCCCTGGCAAGGGAGAGGCAGATCCGCCTGGGACAAAGACAATTAAGAATTGAGACAAGAGGCCCCTCCCCCAGAAGATCAATGGGAACAGACAGCCAAGACCAGGTTCACTGATCAATGAGAACAGCTGAACATCAGAGCTAGTGGGAATGTACCACATAGAATTCATGGCTTTTTTTCCCCATGATCCTTTATTTTTTCAAAGTTAATTTTTTTTAATTTTATTTTATTCTTATTCCATTTTTTAAATTTATTCTCTTTCCTATATTAATGTTTTTTAAACTATTTTATCAATGCCTTTTTAAAAAATTTTTTATTTTTCATTGCTACACTCATATTCTATCCCTTCATTGTACTTAAGCTTATTTTTAGTGTACCCATAGGTTTTTCCTTCTTCAAAATTTTGGGATACAGTTTCCTCTACTGGATCAAAATATACCCTAAATCTAGCAGATGGCTTTGCTCTAGTATCCAACCTCATCACATTCTGTCTTTTTTTTTTCGACCACTTTATCTTATCAATTCCTTTTTTTAGAATCTTTTAAAATTTTCATCATTACAGTCATATTCCATTTCTTAATTGTGTATACCCTTACTTTTGTACATATATAAATTTTTCTTTCTTTAAAATTTTGGGAGGCAGTTATTTATAACAGACCAAAATACACCCAAAATCAAGTGTGTGGCTCAGTTCATTCACCAGTTTAATAATATATAGCAAGAGACAGATAGATATAGACAGATATAAATATAGATACAGATTTTTTTTTTCCTTTCTTCTCCCCCCAGTTTTGGGTCTGATTCGGTTAGTGTGTATTTTTCTGGGGTCATCACTACCCTTTTAGTATTTTGTTCTCTCATTCATTTATTCTATCTGTATAGAATGACAAGGCAGAAAAACTCACCTCAAAAAAAAAAAAAAAAAAAAAAAAAGAACAAGAGGCAGTACCGATGACTAGAGACCTAATCAATAGGGACATTAGTAATATGTCACAACTAGAGTTCGGAATGCTGATTATCAAGGTGCTAGCAGGGCTCAAAAAAACAATGGAAGATACTGGAGAATCCCTTTCTGGAGAAATAAAATCCTTTTCTGGAGAAATAAAAGAACTAAAAACTAACCAAAATGAAATCAAAAATCTATTAATGAAGTGCAATAAAAAATGGAGGTTCTTACTGCTAGCATAAATGAGGCAGAAGAGAGAATTAGTGATCTAGAAGGCCAAATGATAGAAAATAAAAAAGCTGAGAAAAAGAGAGACAAAAAAACCACTGGACCATGAGGAGAAAATCCGAGAAGTGATACCATAAGACAAAACAGGGGCACCTGGGTGGCTCAGTCGTTAAGTGTCTGCCTTTGGATAGGGTCATGACCCCAGAGTTCCAGGACTGAGCCCCACATCGGGCTCCCTGTTTGGCAGGAGGAATGTTCTCTGTCTCTCAGTCCCCCTGCTTTGATTTCCTCCCTGTCTATATTTCTCTCAGTCAAATAAGTAAAAATTAAAAAAAAAAAAGATGAAACTATATTAGAATAATGGAGATCCCAGAAGAAGAAGAGAGGGCCAGAAGGTACCCTTGAGCAAATTATAGCAGAGAATTTCCCTAATCTGGTGAAAGTAACAAACATCAAACTCCTGGAGGCACAGAGAACCCCCTCAAAATCAATAAAAATAGGTCCACACCCCATCATCAAAGAGTAAAACTTACAAGTCCAGTGACAAACAGAAAATCCTGAAAGCAGCTTCAGAGAAGAGGTCTGTATCATACAATGGTACAAATATTAGATTGGCAGCAGACCTATCCACAGAGACCTGGCAGGCCAGGATGGACTGGAATGATATATTCTGAGCACAAAATGCGAAAAATATGCAGCTAAGAATAAATCATGAATGACAGAGAAGAGATCACAACCAATACTAAAGAAATACAAACAATTATAAGAATATATTATGAACAAGTATATGCCAGCAAATTCGATACTCGAAAGAAATTGGTGCATTCCTAGAGACATATAAACTACCAAAACTGAACCAGGAAGAAATAGAAAATCTAAATTATGGTTATGGACCCAGAACCAGTAAAGAGATTGAAGCAGGCACCAAAAATCTCCCAACAAACAAGAGCCCAGGGCCAGACAGCTTCCCAAAGGAATTCTACCAAAAATTTAAAGAAGAATTAATACCCATTGTCCTAAAACTGTTTTAAAAATAGAAATGGAAGAACAACTTCCAAACTCATTTTATGAGGCCAGCATATACCTTGACCCAAAAACCAGACAAAGACCCCATCAATGGGGTGCCTGGGTGTCTCAGGGGCTAAGGTTTCTGCCTTTGGCATGAGTCGTGATCTCAGGATCCTGGGATAGAGCCCCACATCAGACTCTCTGCTCGGCGGGGAGCCTGTTCCCCTCCCCCTTCTCTCTGTCAAATAAATAAATAAAATGTTTCAAAAAAGCAGACCCCATGGAAAAGGAGAATTATAGGCCAATATTTTTGATTAACACAGATGCAAAAATTCTCACCAAAATACTACCCAATAGGATCCAACAGTACATTTAAAAGATTATTCACCACAACCAGGTGGGACTTATTCCTGGGCTGCAAGGTTGGTTCAAGACCTGCAAATCAATCACTGCGATACGTACATCAAGAAAAGAAAAAACAAGAACCATATAATACTCTTAGGATATGCTGAAAAAGCATTTAACAAAGTACAGCATCCTTTCTTGATCAAAACTCTTCACAGTGTAGAGACAGAGGGTACATGCCTCAATATCAAAAAAGCTATCTATGAAAAACCCACAGCAAATATCATTCTCAATGGGGAAAAACTGAGAGCATTTTCCCTAAGGTCAGGAACATAGCAGGGCTGTCCACTATCACCACTGCTATTCAACATACTACTAGAGGTCCTAGCCTCAGCAATCAGACAATGAAAAGAAATAAAGGCAACTGAGTTGGCAAAGAAGAAATTATACTCTCCCTCTTTGCAGATGATATGATACTTTATATGGAAAAACCAAAAGACTCTACTCCAAAACTGCTAGAACTCATACAGGAACTCAGTAAAGTGTCAAGATATAAAAGCAATGCACAGAAATCAGTTGGATTTCCATACACCAACAGCAAGACAGAAGAGAAGGAGTCAATCCCATTTACAATTACACCCAAAACATAATCTTAAAATTTATACAGAACCAGAAAAGGCCCTATATAGCCACAGGAATGTTGAAAAAGAAAAACCAAAGTTGGTGGCATCACAATTCCAGACTTCAAGCTCTATTGCAAAGCTGTAATCATCACGACAGTATGGTACTGGCACAAAAGCAGACACGCAGATCAATGAACACAATAGAGAGCCCAGAAATGGACCTTTAACTCTTTGGTCAACTCATCTTCCACAAAGCAGTAAAGAATGTCCAATGGAAAAAAGACAGTCTTTTCAACAAATGGTGTTGGGAAAATTGGACAGCCACATGCAGAAGAATGAAATTGGACCATTTCCTTACACCCTACACAAAAATATACTCAAAATGGTTGAAAGACCTCAATGTGAGACAGGAATTCATTAAGATTCTTGAGGAGAACACAGGCAGCAACTCCTTCGGCCACAGCCACAGCAACTTCTTCCTAGAAACATTGCCAAAGACAAGGGAAGCAAGGGAAAAAATGAACTATTGGGACTTCATCAAGATCAAAAGCTTTAGCACAGCAAAGGAAACAGTCAACAAAACCAAAAGACACTGATGGAATGGGAGAAGATATTTGCAAATGACATATAAGATAAAGGGCAAGTATCCAAAATCTATTAAGAATTTATCATACTCAACATGCAAAGAACAAATAATCCAATCAAGAAATGGGCAGAAGATATGGACAGACACTTCTGCAAAGAAGACATCCAAATGGCCAACAGACACATGAAAAAATGCTCAACATCACTTGGCATCAGAGAAATACAATTCAAAACCACAGTGAGATACCACCTCACAGCAGTCAGAATGGCTAAAATTAACGAGTCAGGAAATGACAGATGTTGGCGAGGATGTGGGGAAAGGGGGAACCCTTCTACATTGTTGGTGGGAATGCAAGCTAGTGCAGCCACTCTGGGAAACAGTATGGGCATTCCTCAAAAAGTTGAAAATAGAAGTTCCCTACGACCCAGGAATCACACTACTGGGTATTTACCCTACACATACAAGTGTAGCTGATCCGGAAGGGCATTTGCATCTGAACATTTATAGCAGCAGTGCCTGCAAGAGCCAAACTACAGAAAGAAACTAAATGTCCATCAACAGATGAATGGATAAAGAAGAAGTGTGTGAGTGTGTGTGTGTGTATTTTATATATATATAATATATATATATTTTATCATATATATATATATAATGGAATACTGTGGTGCGACATCAAAATGAATGAAATCCTGCCATTTGCAATGATGTGGATGGAACTGGAGGCTATTATGCCAAGTGAAATAAGTCAATCAGAGAAAGACGATTATCATATGATCTCTCTGATATGAAGAATTTGAGAGTTACGGCAGGGGGATGTGGGGGGTAAGGAGGGAAAAAAATGAAACGAGATGGGACCGGGGAGGGAGACAAACCATAAGAGACTCTTAATCTCTGGAAATAAACTGAGGTTTGCTAAGGGGTGGGAGGGAGGGATAAGGAAGCTGGGTTATGGTCATTGGGGAAGGTATGTGCCACGGTGAGTGCTGTAAATTGTGTAAGATTGATGATTCACAGACTTGTAACCCTGAAGCAAATAATACATTATATGTTGATAAAAAATTAAAAAATGAACTCAGAAATTGATGAATCAAATACTCTGAATACCTGTTGTGAAAAAATAAGATTTTTCTAATACATTATTTATATACATTTTGTTTTTAATATAGCAGCATGCTTTAATTCTTTGACATCATCCCCCTTAGACTGACATACTTTAAAACTGCTTCTCTTATCAGGTTTCTATGATGTGGATCCAACTTTCTTTCCAGAGTTAACACCCACACCCCACCCCATGCCTGGCCCTCTACATTTGTGTACTCTGGCATGTAGACCTCTATTCAGTTCCTTAAATAACCACGTTTTCCTTCTCTCTGGGCATTTCCTTCTGCAAGTCTGTCTTTCCCAGAATTGTGTGGAAGTTCCCTATTGCTTGGACTTATGAAACAAAATAAACTGTACAAAGTGCCAAGACGCCACTGCAGGAATAATCAAATTATTATTTAATCTTATCTTGAATAGAAAATAAAAGATACTTCACTGAAAATGCCCTTGTGAGTGAATTCTGCCTGTCATTTCTGAATGTGCATTCACTGTGATTAAAATTAATTAATGAATTAGAGAGAAGGGAAAAGAATATTCCCTATTCTAACTAATTTTCTAAAACAGCCTGGTAGTTAGCATGGTTTTGCACATAACTGGAAATATTAGCTGACTGAACAGATTATGAAATGTACACCACATGGAAAGTAAGCTTTATAGAATCAAAATTATCAATCAAGTTCATCCATACTATATCTAATATTCGTTCTACCTTAGTGATACTATAATCCTACCAGAAGAAACACAGATTATTTGGATAACGCTACTTTTTTGTGGTCTCTATTACTTTCCACTTCAAAACAAATGCAGCCAACCATGGGATATAAAGCATATGCCTTTTTGACTTTCACTACAGAATTCCAAAAATTATTTGATATATTGAGAGTGGATAAGTGGAATCAAAATGACTCCAAATGCTATTATAGGCCTATGGAAAGGAGAAAGAAGAAAGTAGAAGTGTTAGAGTAGGGATCAGCTTTAAATGATCTCAGAGTTCTGCAGTGAAGCAGTAAAGGACATCTAAACCATGCAGCATCATATAATGGAACCCACACATGACTAGGAAGGAACACAAGTGAACTGGAATCTCCCAGGGGGGCCTTTGTGCCACAACTTTATCATCCACAGATTTATATCTCTCCAAATGAAGGTTGGCCTCCTTCCAGGGAGTCTCTCTTTTTGTGGAACCCATTGCTACAGAATCATAATCCTACTCCAAGATCCTTCTGGGACATTTACTACAAGACAGTAATCCTAGACATGTCCCAACTCAAGGGACAGATGAATGCTCATCCTGCCACTATCCACAAAGACACACTTTGCAACCTAGTACCAACCTCAAATATATGTTTATGATCCAAACAGTTGCAAACCTGAGATCCCCAGGTTTCAGTACAGATGAGGTCCCTCTCTCACTGCTGTGGCTGGCCTGTCTCTTTGTTTTCTTTTCCTCCATTCCTCTCACTACAGGCTTACAACCATTGAAACCTGCATGTAGAATATAACCATGATTGGGATCTTTCCTGTCGTAAGTGTCACTGTCCTGTGACAATAGCAAGACCCCAGTCCCACCTGTGACAACAGTATTATTCACTAAAGACCATAATGGGGGGCACCTGGGTGGCTCAGTGGGTTAATGCCTCTGCCTTCAGCTCAGGTCATGATCTCAGGGTCCTGGGATCGAGGCCCACATCGGGCCCTCTGCTCGGCAGGGAGCCTGCTTCCTTCTCTCTCTGCCTGCCTCTCTGCCTACTTGTGATCTCTGTCAAATAAATACATAAAATCTTAAAAAAAAAAAAAAAAAGACCAAAATGGCATGAAATAGCATGCATACATTGGAGTTGGTGGGCACGGCTACCTTCTGCCTCTGGACTCCAGGGAAGACTGCAACCAAATCAGTATCTTTGGCCCCCAAAACCCAAAACGGATTTCCTGCAGCTTCTTCTTGAGGGAGTGAAAGCTGCTTAGAGAAGCGTGTAAATTCATGGCAAGAAGCAATAAAGGTGAGTTTTATACATTCCCATTATTGCTTCTACGTCTTTGCAATAATGTTTATTGACATGTTTGAACGGAGCACAAGCTGCAGTTCAGTTCAACTGCCTGTGAAAATGGGACATTTGTCAAGAAACAAACCTCGCAGTTTTTAGTGGCTCTGACAGTGGGTATTAGAAAAGATATTGATGGGAAAAAAAGAGAGAGTAGGCAGGCCTGGGGGGAGGGTGTTAAGGAATATGTTTGGCACAGATGCCTACAGTGGAGGAAGAGGGGATGGCTGAGGATGTAAAACTGAACACTAACCACATTGAGTGACTACCAGTTGCCTGAAAGCATATGCACTTGTATGGGGAGCATCAGCAAAAGCTCCTTCTGTCTCCAAAGGCAGCCTCCACAGCGAGGCCTTCATTTATGGTTTCATTCCCACTTTGCTTCCCCCATCCCTGCAGTTGATCTCCCATGACAATCTAGTTCTTAGAGGGTATGCATCACTGTTCTTCAGGGTTCCCAAGAACTAAAAAGAGCACAGGACCTTGTTTGCATAGAACCCGCCTTCAGTCATGAAATCAGTCACTCAGTGATTCACCGAGGAACACACTTGTTGGGAGTATGAGGTCCAGGTTGGGTGCCAGGGCTGTGCACAGACGTTTCCCATAAGAACTCTGTAGTCTAGTGACAGACTCTGTTGCACTCATTAATAATACAGAGCAGCTCACACATACGGAGGAACAAAAATGATCTGTTGGTATTTTTATTTCCCCTCATCAATGACCTAAATGAGTAGCAAAATGCTGGGGACAGGATAAACATTTAATAGATAGCCTACTCTCATCCCCAAGTCAAGTATGCTTCAAATGTGCAAGGCAGTAACAGAAAAGCTCCTATCAGCTCTTTTCTTCTCCCTCTTCTAATCAGCACTCTGGGATCTCAGCCTTTCTGCAGCCAAACTACCAAATTCCCAACAGAGCTTTCTGACATATACTGCCTGCTCCTGGTGAATGAGTCACTGCCTGCCTCCTTCCTCCTAAAACTCCTCAGAAGGAAATGGGTACAACTATGGGGCACTTGGATGACTCAGTTCTTTAAGCTGTCTTGCCTTCGGCTCAAGTCATGATCCCAGGGTCCTGGGATCGAGGCCCATGTCAGGCTCCTTGCTTGATGGGGAGCCTGTTTCTTCCTCTCCCTTTGCTGCTCCCCCTGCTTGTACTCTCCTTCTCTGTCAAATAAATAAATAAAATATATATATTTTTTAGTTTAAGAAGAAAAAAGGAAATGGGTAAAACTAGATCTTGGATGTCAAACAGTATGCTTTATGAGTGCATAACAGCAGTTCTGAACTATAGATTTAGTTTAGAGAAAAGTTTTCAATTCTTGAGACATCACAAAAAGAGAAAAGACAGAATAACCCTAGTTACAGCAATTAGTTCATCCCAATGGGATACGTTATACTTATGATGCCACAGTACAGGAATAAGATTATTTTGTCCAGAAAAAATCTGTCAAAAAAGTCAGAGACTAGGTGTATCGCTAGGGAATATCAGTTTTGAGAACCTCGACTATAAGTTGGCAATGGTTTCTGGCAACCCTGAGTTAACAAAATTCCAAAGTTATAATTTCACTTAAATCTTTCTATAAGGCACTTTCCACCTAAATTTTTTATCTTCTTTCTTTCTCCTGTCTCTCTCAAACCCACAGCTTAGCAATTCATTTCAGACTTGCAAAAGCCCTGGATGCTTTGCTATCTTTTCCTTCCCAGAGCTCTTTGTAAATAAATCAAACCTGTTCCCACTCTCCTGTACCCTACATTCTGGAGGCTAGCTCCCAGAATGTAAGAGGGGTGTTAGTTTAATAGACTTGTTCATCATTACATAGGTATCAAGGCACTCATAAAGCACAGTGTTTGATGATGACATACATGATCTGGTTTTACCCATTTTTCATGGTCTACAGGAATACCACAGTGCCATTAAGTTCTAAACCTATTTTAATTACTGCAATATCAGAGGCTAATTTATCTTTACTTAGTATCCATTCTCTCCTTACAATAGGCACTATAACCTCTCCCTATTTTTTTTTTTACCTCTCCCTATTTTGATGTCATTTACATTCATTTTGACTTTGGCTTAGCAAATAACAATATTAATATATCAATGTCCCAACAAATGCTTACTTTGGAAGGCATAGTATTGTGAGTGAGTGTGTGTGTGTGTGTGCGCACGCGCACCTGTATGTGTGTATGAGAGTGAGAGAGAGAGAGACAGAGAGAGATAGAGAGACAGAGGCAGAGAATGAAAGAAAGAAAAGGGTGGGAGGGAGAGGGTAGGGAGAGAAAATGAGAATGAACATGTTGATCAGAAATTACCTGGCTCAGAAAAAAGAAATTTATTGATAAATGATTATCCATTTAGAAGTAACGAGTGTCAGAATGGCCAAAATTAATAAGACAGAAAACAACAAGTGTTGGAGAGGCTGCGAAGAAAGGGGAACCATCTTGCACTGTTGGTGGGAATGTAAACTGGTGTAGCCGCTTTGGAAAACAGTGTGGAGATTCCTTAAAAAATTAAAGATAGAGCTACCCTATGACCCTGCAATTGCACTACTGGGCATTTACCCCAAATATACGGATGTAGTGAAAA